>JAAAKG020188472.1:0-51007 GCA_010014905.2 Druon quercuslanigerum | reverse complement strand
TCATGGCATTCGCAAATAGAAAATTACTAAATTCGAAAATTACCCTTTATCTAATGAGTAACAATTTACAAATAAGCTATATTTAAAAGCTTTCAATTTTTAATTCAATTTAAAGAAATATATTTTCCATGAAGATTATAAATGGTATACGAGGATGATAATTAATATTAATGACCATGATAAATTATCGCATTGCACTGAATAATAGAAATCCCTAATAATTATTTCCAATTTTTACTTTTAAAGCCCCCTGAATTCATTTGAATTCGATATTAATATGGAAATCGCTTGTACGTTTTTAATATTATATGCGGCAAACATCATATTTCCGCGCGGATAATTTCAAATTAGTGAAGCATATATGTGCATCTTTTCCCACGCGATACAGGATCAAGAATGAATGTGGAGGTCGTATATGATTTTTGTATTTTACTATCCGGTGTTCACGTAATTTTCACACATATTTATGAAACTTTAAATACATGGCGGTGTTTCCAGGGTATCTCGAAATTCATTTTTTATGTTATTCATTTTCTATTCATATACAATATATTTTATGTATCTGTAAACATGTGGAATGTTTGGTTACTTATTCCAAATCACCTCATGCAAAAGTATTTAAATAATGTTTTAATTGCGATTGGAGGAAACTTTATGATTTTTTCAGAAATATGTGTCATGAGCTTTCTAAATCTAAAGCGTTCATATTTGTATGAATTCTGAATTTCAAGTATTCAAATTCAAATATTTTTTGTAATTTTTCCGGTTTCTCAGCATTCGAATTAAAAATAATTAGAATATTAAAGCCTTCAAATGCGAAAGAGTTCGAAATGCTTATTATTAAAATTGTTAATTATACCGTTTAGTATCGAGTTCTTATTTTCAAAACTAAACTCGTTTCCAGGTACAAAACTTTGAAAGCTTCCAGATTCAAAATGTGCGTAAAATTAATATTTTCGATGATTTTCAAGTAGAAAGCTTTCGAAGTTTTACCTATTTCAAATAAATCAAATTTATAATTTATAATTACACAATTTTTCTAATTTTCAAAGTGAAATCTTTTGAAATTTGATCAGTTTAAAATTAATAGATTTTCAAGTTTGATCAACTCCAGAACCTATAAGAACAGAAAAGTTTTGTTATATATCTGAAACTTTTTAAGTTTTTTTAATACAAAGATGTCTAAATATTTCATATTGTTCGAAATTTAAATTGCCTTCAAACTTACCAAATTAAAAAGTGCAAATCAGGAACTATCATATAGAAGTTTTTTATAGAAGTTTTAAAAAATTACTGCAACCCCAGAGAGTTCTGCACTCAGGAAAAATTACGTTGCGCAGTTTTTGTTCGCTTTATAGAAATCTTATTGCGATTAACAGAAATTTGGTTTCTCGTACCAAACACGCGACCGGGCATGCGCAGACGCCTGAAGCCCTATGTTTTAATATGGTTAATGTCAGCTAATATGTCAGAGAATGCTTAGTATTGTTGTTTTAATCTGCAAGGTTTTCAAAAGTAGTTCTAAATAAAAAAAAATTATTTTATGTGGTTAGTGTCCGGTATTCTTATAGGAAATGCTACAACTTTTTATGATTTAAGGGAAACTGTTTACATTTAGATACATATAAATAGAAAATGACAGTAGTGATAGTAAGTTTCCTTAATTTAAATTTATAATTGAAGGAGTATGAGCATTGCTCTATTTTGTTTTAAAAAAAACCTAATATACCTTGTTCAGAGAAAAAACTACAATATAAAAGAAAAATCTTTGATTCAGTGAAATGCATTTGATTCAAGAAGTCTTTCTGTTAGTCACAATTTCGTCTATAATAGTCTGATGAAACTTAATTGTGATCAATGAAAAAAAATACTTTACAAATTTAACGCATTTTAATGAATTAGTTTATTCTTCTCACTTAAGCGATTTCTTGCATAAATTTGATATTTTAATTACACCTAAAAAATACAAATTTACCATCAACAGATCCATATTGTTACTTCAAGCAAATAATTGTATTGAATTTAATAAAATATAGTTCATTGTACGAAATATATTTTTTCAACGAATGAAATGTTTTGCTGGGCCCCGAAATTTTCTTTTTGAGCGAGCCAACATTTTGGTTTGGTTAAACCAAACGAGTTTGAAGCTTTTATAGCAACCAAAAATTTACTTAGGATAACAAAACTTTGGTTTGGATAACCAAACATTTTTTTGAGTATGTAAATTCGTCTGGTCAATTCATAAAAGCTTCAGTTTTGCTTCATGTACGAATATGAAATCCTTGACTCTGATAAGGCATTGAACTAGAGATTATGCAGGTCTATAAATGATTTAATTAGTAAGAAGAATATAGAAACTATCGAGCATTTTCTTTCTAAATCCGTGTTTTTTATTTTGGAACCTCATATCACAGAGAAATCCATTTCTATTCTATATTACTCAATTTCTTCATTTTTGGGTCTTGCCTCCATGAAGTTGAGTTCATCTTGCAAAGAAAAGTCACGTCAGAACAGAATAGCACGTTTCCCCTGAAATCGAGGGAATTTCTTGGAAGAATAAATGGTTATCTTCACCTTTAGGAGGGAGGAAGCGAGGGCGTTAAAGAAGAATCTTTTCTCGCTGGTTAAAATGAAGGCCTTTTACAGTACGGAAAACGATCTGCGCCTTTGTACAGAGTGTACATAGTCTGGCTATCGTCTTTCTGCATTTCTCCTCTTTTTTTATATATCTCTTTATTCTTCTCTCTCTTAGCATCTCTTTTCTTCGCCCTTTTCTCGCTTACTCTCTTTACTTGTGCACGAAGGAAGCTCAGAGTTTGTATGTCTCGAGTGCTAGCGAGTTTGCTCATCAAAGACGAACTAATTACGTAGGTATTCGTTATACCTACATTATACGGACGGAACGATCGACCTCCGCGGAGAACCTTTCGTGATCTCAACGCTGAAATCCCAAACGCGGAAGGAAAAGACGAGTTAAAACAAATGAACGTACTCTCAGCAAAGCAAAATAGACTGAGGTGGAACTTCGTTAAATAATTAATCGATTCTTCGGTTGATTCTCGTAACGCAGATGATGAATTTCTTTTTACTCCTATGCAGTCTTTACCTCCTTTTTCTCATTTAAGTAATTGGTTCAATTCTTTTTTACTCCCGTAAACATTATATTTAATACCGCGTATTGAATGGAAGAATTTCAAGCAGTGAAGAATGTTCTTTTTATTTTTAAAAAGAGTTCCACCTCAGTTTTACGTAAAATGGAACTAAGATATCGGCTCATCCGGAACTTTATAAACGGAATGAAACAAAAATATTTCAGACAACAAATTATAATTTATTGTTTAATTTAATCAAAGTACATGACTTTTCTACCATAAAAGATGAATTTTCAATCCAAATGGACGAATTTTCAACAAAGCAGTTGCAGTTTCAACCAAATAGTTAAATTTTATAACCAGAAAGACGAACTTTTTTTGGAAGATATTTGAATTTTGAATCCCAAAAAGTGAATTTCCAACAAAAAAGTGCCAAAGTGTTTAGAAAAGGGATGGTAAGTGAAAAGATTGACCAGAAGAGCAAATGGGAATATGAAACATGGTTATGTAATAGTATAAGTAGATAAGTTGTGCATGAAGTTTGCACATTTTGAATTAAGAAGATGAATTTTTAATAAAAGATATACTCAACCAAAAAAAGATTGAATTTCTGCGAAAAGAGAAGAATTTCAAATCCAAAGAGACGAATTTTCAATATTTTTCTGCCAAAAAGACGATTTTTTAATAAAACAGATAAATTTATAAATAAAAAAGATCAATTTTCAACTCAAAATGGAAAAGTTCAATTTCAGTAAAAAACGCAAATTCTCAACAACCAAATAAAAGAATCTTCACCAAAATAGCCAAATTTTCAACCAGTGAGATGAACTTTTTAAATAAATTTTTTAACCCAAAAATATGAATTTCCAGTAGAAAATCTAATTTTCCGCCAACTGGTTCATTTTTAATCAAAAAAATTAGTTCAAGTTTTAACCCAACCCGTCTGGAAAAACTGAGGTGGCCCCCGTAGGGGCCTGCAAGAATGGCCTTCAAGCCTTGTGGAATCCATTAGGGCAATCCAGGCGAGGCCCCTAATGGTAACGACATGCTAATATATAGGGATCCAACATTGGCTTCCCTCATGAACCCCTCATAGTTACCACAATGAGGTCATCTTGTTTTTTTCAGCGCTATTTTTTACTGGGCTGTGAGTGTTGGTACAGCACTGGATATCGCTACTGGCGCAGTACTGTCCTAATAGTAAATTCACAATGGGCGTAGTACTGCGTCAGTGCTTACTAGAACCATACTGCTATACTCTAACGATATGACAAAAAAGGTATTTAAAAAATAAATATTAACTGTTGATTGCGAGTATTTTGACTTAATATATTAATAGTCCAGTCAAGAATGAATACATAGATTACATTTTTAAACATTATATTACAAATATAATTTCTAACGCTACGGGAACTGTAGGGTAAAAGGAGGACCTATATTTCAGTTTGGGTTATACACAGCTATACATGAGATTATGTATAAATATGGTTCTTTTCCAAGGAACAATAAGCAGATTAGTTCTAACGTTGGCATAAGCTTCAGTAACTTTGTTTGCTTTAAACTGATTTGATAACTTATACATAATTACTTTTTCTATAAAATATTCCTTTTAAGCACTTTTTCGTACTTTTTTTTATAAGTGAGCGACTTAGCGCCACATTGTGGGATAAAGTAGTTAACAAGTTAAGGGTTAAATAAATATTTGTATATTAATTCAATGAAAGTTTGTGCTCTATATTAAGAATGAGGATCAGATAGAAATTATATATTTAAAGCATCAATAGCTAATTTAAATTCAATAATAACTAAGTAATAAATATTCAATAGCCTTACATATATTACCTTCATTTGAAAATTAACTCCGTGGATGATAAAGGAATACATACCTGAAACAGAAAAATATTTGAATTAATAGATATTCAATATAACGTTCAAGGAATTAAATGTCATAATTAGTTTCGGCGATATTGTTATATCTTTCAAAATACTGAAGAGTTATTTGAAATAACGATTAATTTATAGATTCATAAACTGCAAATTAAATACAATTTAATCAAGAAAATAATTTATTTCTCATACAGACACGTATTTCCTTTTGCCAAGTACGCTTGACGTATTTTAACAAAACTTAATTTGTCAGAATTAAAGGGTCAAAATACGGAAAAGTAAATCATTTTCTTGATTGAATAAAATTTTCTTTTCAATGTATGCGTTTTTTTCTGATTAAATTACTTTCCATGATGCTTTTATATCAAAATCTTTCCCTTTCGCCAAGCTTTCGCCCTGTTTTTAGAGCATTTTGACTTGATGAAGATGTTTTTGACTTGCAACTATAGAATAGATTTATATTTTGGGTTTAGTTTCTAGACTGAATCGTTAGCGAGTTCTTCGCTGTTGACTATGTCGTTCAAGTGTGCAAAATAAGCAAAGGAACCGTGAATGAAGTATTTGGATTTGGTATCATAAAAAAGAATCTCTTTCAAAAAGACTTCTTTTCTAAAGTCTTGAATATCTGTATATGATTTATAAAAAATCAATCCAAACCTTTTAAAAAACGTGGAAAAGGTGAAAGTTTGTTTGAAATTCTCGATTTTTTCAGATATTATAGACATATAAAATCATACAAAGGGTTAACCATACAAAGAACACAGAAGCCCATTGAAGATGCTCCAACTTCACGTCGATCAACTGAATGCGCGTCTAATCTAAATGTCTAAGTGTCTAACCTACTCGACTTCTCTGTTTTTCATACATTCAGGGCTATACTTCATAAACGAAACCGACAAAAATTCTGAAATTTTCACTCACAAAATCTCTATATTCTTCCCCGTTATTATGTCTCAGTTTTTGCAAAAAAATATCAGAACTGTTTAGGCGTCATTATAAAATATGTTACGTTTGAAAAAGATTGGGATAGGCTATACGCGCATAAGATGCGAGTTTTAATTTAACTTCTTTCGACTTCGAAATGGTCAGCCCATTCCTAATTGTACCAAACTGTAGATACCACCTTAATAAATCTACAGTCTCAATTTGAACAAAAATCTCAGAAAATAATTTTATCCGTATAATACCTTAAGGAGATTTGTCAAATTTTGGAAGGAAAAAGCGGACAAACTGTGATCCTTGACACAGAGATCACATTCTTCTTCTTTTAGCTTCATAATTGCACTTGCAGGGTGCCTACGAAATTTTTCCCACGGAATTCTCGGATTTCTGCAGCTCATAAATTCAAGGTCCCACTAACGATAGGAGCATAAATAGAATGCATAGTGAATTGTGACATGTACAATTTGCTCGATTATAATATCACAACTTATTTAGAAAATATTTATTAATTGATTTCAATAAATTCCATTTTAAGTGAGAAAAAAGTAACGCACGTTGCGCTTATAAAGTAATACAATGCATGAATCGCACAGATGTACAATAAGCACTGTTTACAAAATTATTCAGTCTCATTTACTACTCCTAACCTACATTATAATAAGTAGTTTATGTAATAAAAATTACTTATATGACATACTTGGTAGAATAATATAAGTTGATGACTCAGCGATTTGGTTTAACAAAAAAAGTAATGAAACCAGACAAAATAATAGTACTATTTAAGTGCAGAACAGAAGAAATAAATCTTATTTCTGGTGCAATCTCAAAGGGAAAATAAAAAATATATAAATTATAAGGAATTTAATTGCCTTTCCCGTATCAAAAAATAAAATCAAGGACAATTTCCGGATTTTTGTTCTAATCCCTGACAATTTCCGGATTTCCTTAAATTGCTGTATAGTAGAAAAATGAAAGAGTGTGACATATTGAAATTAGGAGAAACTAAAGAAATGTGAAATTTTAATATAAACATGAAAAATGGGTTTGTTTTCAGTCGGAGTTGAGGAGCGGAATGGTAATAAGGTGTCCAAGAGGGCGAAGCCTCTGGAGCCGGACGAAGATGACTATTACTATGATGACGATGTGGAGCAAAGGAACAATCCAACGAACGAGGCGCCAGCGGTACCGCCCGGATTTCTAAGTCCGTCGGTACGAGAGTATCTGGATCTCGGTAAATCGATACCCGGTACGTAAACAAGATCATCTTCTGCAAAGTCTTCCCTTTGAATGCCCTCTCAACGTCCTCGCGTTTTCTCATTCTTGTTCTTTTCCCCTTCTTCTTGAAATACGTTTTTGAAATCGAGTAGCGCACCTCCTCCAAACGATAAAGTGTGCGCTAGCTTACGAAATACCAGCGCCATGCCAGTACGAGAAGAAGTAGTGGAGATTCCGAAGCTTCTATGAGAAACTTGGGCTGCTAAAGCGAAGCGTCACGCGTATCGCTCATGGATATCTCTTTACCTCTTTGGATACCGGAAACTTAAGCTAAGACGTCCACGCACAAAAGCAATCCCTTACTCACAACAAGGTTTCACAAAATCGCTTAAAGTGATTTTTCCTGATTTTTTCCTGGCATGTTTTTCCCTTTCCACGGCCATGAATAATAAAAAAACAGATATTTGGGATTACTAGATTTTTAACATAGAATCTTCTGTAAACAAAAGAACACAATTTCAAACTAAGATTTAAAAATGTCAGATTTATTTATTCATTTAAACTTAAAAATGGCGACTCTTCTACGATAAAAGACGTATCTTCAATCCAAATGGACGAAGGTTCAATAAAACAGTGGAACTTCCGACACAAAAAATTACTTTTTAAGAAAACAGCTCAACTTTCAAACCAAAATAATTAAATTTTCAACAACAAAACAATAGTTTGGTGCAAACAATTTGTTAAATTTTCAACATTCAAAGATGAATTCTCAACCACAAATTCGAATTTTCTACAAAAAAGTTTTTCCTACAAAAAAATAAAATTTTTAATCAAATAAATCAACTTTTAACTAAATATTTAAGTTCTCAACCAACAAATATGATTTATGAACAAAAATGTAACCGAAGTATTTTTAACAAAAAAAAGAAATTTCTGCCAAAAGAGAAAAAATATGAAAACTAAAAATACGCATTTTTAACCAAGAAGAATAATTTTCTACCAAAAAAAGACGAATTTTTAACAAAATAGGGGAGACCAACGTAGAGTAGATACTGAACCTACAATAAATATTAATAAATTAACGCACCAATTTGACTAAAATAGTGAATTCTTATTGTAATTTAGTAAGACATATTATAGTGTACCAACTATCAATTAAATAAAATGATTATTTTACATGTATTAGTATATTAAATTAATGATTATTTACTGCAGGTTTATTGTATATTATAGGATGGTCTCCCGTACATAAATTTTCAAATAAATACCTGAATCTTTAACTAAAATATATACATTATCAACAAAAAATGGAAAAGTTGAATTCACAGTAAAGATCAGAAAAAAATAAATATAAGATAAGATAAATAAATGAATAAGATAAAATAAAAAGATAGAAATTTATCTAAATTATTGAACTTCCAAGCCGAAAATATGAACTTTTAACAAAAAAGTTTATTTTTAACCACAGAAACGGAATTTTTTGAACTAAGAAAATTAGTTTTATACCAAGAAAGGCCAATTCGAATTTTCAACCCACAAAAAATTTTGAATCTTTAACTGGAATAGTTATATTAAAAATAATAATGTTAAACCAAATGACAAATTTTCAACAGAAGTTATTTTTTAACAAAGTGGTTCAACCTTTAAATAAATAGTTCAATTCAGAACCAAAGAAGATTAATTTTCAACCAAATAGTTCCATTTTTATTAAAAAATATTAATTTTCTACCAAAGTACACCACATTTGGATTGAATAATATTGCGCAATATACTCGACTGTGTGCTCGCGAAGGGTGGCCCATCTGAGGCGAGAGTCGCAACCGTATATCGCCCTGCTCCCTGAGAAACCTGGAGTGTAAGTGAACTTCGAATATTAAAAGACGAATTCTCAACAACACAGTTAAATTTTCAACCAAATTATAAAATTTTAAACTAAAAGTATAATTGTATAATTATTCCAAACTAAATCAATCCCTTCTTCGACCGACAATAATGATTAATTTTTAATCATAGATTTTTCTTTATGTCTTACGATCCACATAAATAAAAAAAAAATCAGCCATAAAACATTTTTTTGAATTCAGCATTTATTTCATTAAAAACCTCTAGGATTAAAAAAGGAGTTTTTTAATAAAATAAATGCTGATTTCTAAAAAATGTTGTTTTGCCTCAATTTTATTTAAATTTATGTGGACCGTAAGCCGTAAAAAATCAATTATCTAAAATTCATAAAGTTTAATCGCCAGGAGGAAGAAATTGCAAAAAAAAAATATATATATAAATGCAAGGTAAATAAAATACTGATAAGAATACTATATCAGGGTGGATGCAGAACTTCATTTCAATTGTATTACATTTTTTCAATTTATAATACTTGACAGTTGTTCCAAATGCTCAAATATTGCTAAAATATTTTGGTCAAAATCCCTGACTTTTCCTCTGACCAAATGAATACCTGATTTCCAGCTTTCCCTCATGTGTTCGAATGAACGAAATTTTTACTTGTGAATGGCACATTTGACAGAGTTCTGCTATACAGTTTTGGAATCTGGAAATCATTTTACATAAGAATAAGAAAAAAAAATCGAATGGGCCTCATCGATCCGACGGAAATGTGGTTGGCGTCTGGACTATAAGCGACGCGACACGTTGACATACAAATTGTTTTAGGAGTTGAGTGCGATTTTTAAAAGATAATTTTGCAACTGCTTTTACAATACTGATGAACGATAAATGTCATACCTAACCAGCTGACAGACGACAAAGTGTACGGCCAGCTGACTACTGGTACTGGGAAACCAGTGAACCTCACTGATTAAACCAGTGCAGGAACTCCACTGAGTGAACCAGGGAATTCTCACTGATTGTCAGTGACACACTTCTGGCTATTTTAACCAGTGATATTTCACTGTTTCATTTTAAGAGAGTAGACTAACAGAAATTCGTCACCCTAAGGCTAACAGCAATTTACAGCTCGATTTTGAAACCACAGCAATCTCAAATATTACCTATCTATTAGCGCTTTTATTTGTTTGTTTTCTGCTTCAATTATGTATATTTTATATTTTATATAATATATATCATACAAATGTATATAAAATATAAATATTTTGTTTGAATTATGTAATGTTTTGAATCACTTAATAAATTACATTAGTGGGTGAAATAAAAAATTAATATGTTTATTTAATCTTTATGAAAATTTCTCCCTTACGCTCAGACTGCATTTTTGTAGACAAAATCCGAAATTATAAAAAAAAATTCACGAAAATTCTGCCGCCTTCCGTATTGTTCCGCCATAGGCTGCAGCCTATTTAGTCTACTTGGGAATTGCTTCACTGGAGAATTCCAACTCTCGGTCGGAACAAAAAGCCTTGAAAATATTCTTAGTTTTTCATGTTTTTCTGAAAAGAAGTTTGCAGATTCACGCGAACGCATGTCCACGTGGACATCTGCCCCCCTCCCCCCTTCCCCGCAAACAATAATGACCCACCACCAACTGTTTACGTCAGTGTAGGCATTTACAAATTTTTAGAAATAGAATTTAGTAATTTTGTAAAACAACTTCATTCATGTTCCTGTTTTACACTGCAGAATCTAAAATATGGATAGATTTACTGTAAATTTAATATTAAGTAGCATATTCCAAGTCACAACTGGGGAACTTTGCTGAACGATCAGAGAGTTAAATTCTTTGAAAAATCATTCAAAGTCGAAAGACCTTTGATCAATTCAGCGAGAGTTAAAGGAAAGTTATAAGTGCGGTTGGAAAATAATATCAGGAATCAAAAGAAAAAGACGTAGCTGTCTGTTCAACTTTAGCTATAACTCTCTGATGGGATCGATGCCAATAATGTAGTCGAAGTGATTCACAATGAGAGAGCAGCACGCTATTAAAAGCGATATTCGTGTAGATTGGTTGTCAATGATAAGAGAATTGATGCAAATTTCAGATACGGGTCATTAATGCTATATAAAATCGTATTGAGAAATCTCAGTTTTACTATTGGAATCATTTTGCGCCTACCGCTTAGGTATAACAATTTTTAACTCACAGGAACAGAATTATGAAATAAAGGATATATGCTGCAAAATAAAACAAAACTTATTCCTAATAATTATCTAATAATAACTTCAACCATTGCAACCAGTGATATAAATGTTACTGCCTAAAACAGTCAAAATTTATTGACTTTTCTCAGTGCTGCTATCTCACTGCGATGTTATATTTAAAACTATAATTATGTGGGCTCTTTAACTGAAGCCAGTTTTAATTTGATCTTGACATAAATCATATAAAATCGGATAGTGAATGACAGAAAATTTTTATATATTCACCTGAAAACAATAAATATTTTTTTTGTGAACGAACTCTACAGAGTTTAAGCATAATAACGAATTGAAATACATAATTAACCCATAAAGGGCACACTTCCACCTACACTTTTAAGATGTTTTTGGTTGAAAAAAGTAATGAGTGGTGTTGAAGCAATACAAAATAGGAAAAAATATCTCTAAAGCCTCAGTGATAAATTAACTATTCGAAAAAAATACTGAAAAAAACTTAGACAATCGTTAGGTATTGGATACCCAGTGTGCCCTATAAGGTTTAAAAATGACGCCATGAGAATGACAACTATATAACACAGAAAAAATAAAAGATAAAGTTTATTTCGATTCTAGGCGAAAGATTCACTACAACAAAAATTAACCTTGCCAGATAAACTTTATATGAATCGAAGATAATTTACGATTAATAATAAATAAATAAATTATCAAAAATAATATAATATTAAAAATTAAAAAATATTAAATATTAAATATTAATTATACCTTGCCTAGATAATCTTTCGCCTTATAATCGCTCCATTTGTATTCAAGAAGTAGCGGGAATAACTAATTACTAAATGGTACTAAGTAAGTTCTAATTCGCCCACAATAGTGTACTGCATTTCGGAGGAGATAAATCAGCAAGTATAAATTTTTTGTCGTATTTTCTGTTGCTGATTCTACATGTTTTACCGAAATTTGTTCACTTCAGTATGACGCAGGAGGCGAGATCAGAATTATTCTCCTAACCTTAGTAAACCTTTTGCCGAAATATATTTAATTTCTAATCGTTGCAAGTCTTACCTGCAATAAATTTTAACTTTTGTTTTTTCTGCGTTGTTTAAAATCTGCTGTGCTGATTTATCGCTTGAATTCACTCATATTTACCGTTTCCCATTGCTGCTAAGGACGCTGAATTTTTACATGCAACAAAATTTAACTTTAGTTTTTTCTGCGAAGAAATAATTTTTGGAAATTCTGTCTTTAACCATTTTAAGTAACTAAGGATACTATTTATCGTTAGATATTCTACCGTCCCAAAGAAAAAAACGTAAGTGGCTTTAAGATTGACTGTTATAGTTTTATACCTGGCAATGCAAAAATCGATCTAAATTATGTAATTTATGTACCTTTTAATTTGGACTGCATTATTGGAAATATGTAAAGACCATTTCACCTTTCACTCGAAAATATTAATTTTTAAGTTATGAGAATGAAGACTGAATAAAAAACATTTGACTTTTTTACCCTAAAAACATAGGTCCTTGTCCAATTTTCATTTTTAAATTTTCATAAAATTCTTCAAACTTAGTGCAAACATTTGTTGAAAATTCAGGATATTAAAGAAAATATTTAACAAACCTGAAAAAATCTCTACTGCATTTTCGTCATTTTGTACAAAAATACTTTTATTTTATTTTACCCCAAAGTTTTCATGTCTACAATTTAGAGAACTTAGGGATCACATGGTTTTATAATTTTATCATTATTTCATACGTATTTGAAAACCTATGAGAAAAAAGTTTTTTGGTTCATCCTGTAAAATTTAAATTTTGATTCTCGTCTAGTTGTCATTCTCATGTTTTCATATGCTCGCTTTGAAAGTAGTTGAACAGGTGACGCATTTCCTTCGCTAGGAATGAATTTCCTTTCCGACCTCAACCTCTTGGGATGCGAAAATCGCGTATTAAGCCTGCACGTCCTGTGCGGCGTGCTCCCGCGGGAGTCTAATTGCTCGGCTTTTCCGCAAATTTACCCAACCTTCGCCCCTCGAGTTCCCACTTCTCCTCCGGAATACCAGCGATGTGTACTCGCCATTTTCGCATTCTCGACGACTTGCATCGATTGCAAAAATCTCTTTAGCTATGAATAAAAATTTATGTGGAAATTTCTTTACACCTGAGAGAGTAAGAAGTTGAGAATGCATTAGTGACAAATCGTTCACTAATTGCTATAGTGAGCATTTCTACTAATCATGAGTAGAAACGGAGAAACTAACAGGAATATTGTTATTCATTTTATTAACACATCTGTTTTACTAAAGTGAACTAGTAACAGCTTTACTGCGAATGACTAATTTTTTTTTACTAATTTTCCAGGAAACCTTCCCACTAAAGTAATTAGTAAAATACGCGGCACTACTTTGTTCGTAATTTCAGACTAATTCAGATTCATAGCGATCGATTCTAACCGCTGTTTAGATTGCGAATGTGAACGGAATGAAACATCGCTGACGTAATTCGTGACCCAATTGACACTATTCTATTCGCAAAAACTTTTTGACATATAAATTGTATACAAAAAGAAGCCATATAATAACTTTTTTGTACTCAATTTCGTTTATTTTGATGAAGTAAGAGCAGCTGAAATAGCGTTTGTAACGATTTTTCATTATGAATTGATTATGGTATGTTTCTGGTTAAAAGACGGCTGTCGCTGACCCTCAATACGTTCCCTTTGGTAAAAAAAATAAACAAATATTTTTCTTTTAATTAATAAGAATTTTTAAATTGCTTCCACGGGCCTCAATATTAAAACAGTTAATTTCCGTAGAAATAATAAGTTTTTGACCAGAAATAAAAAAAATAAAATAGAATCAAATTAGTTAAATTGTAATAGTATATTGGAACTTGGAATCAAGAACCGTTTCGGGTATGGCTTGCAGTGGCCTCGATTGTAAATCAAGTTCGTATTAACGTAAGCAGACAGGGCCTAGTGAATTATTTCTGTTGCATTTGAATGCATGACGCAACCAGATGCTACTAACGCGAGAACAGTGCGACCCTCTTGCTGATTATCACGACTGACTGAGCAGCGCCTCCCGCGCTGCTATATTCTGCTATATTCTGCTACATGTTCGGGAGGCAGGTATGTTCACGCGATTGTGAAGTTTTTTGTACTAGCCAGAGGTGAATCAATGGATAGTTGTAGGCAAGTTGGAGGCAAGTCAAAGGCAAGACGTAAACGAGGGAAAGCGAAATGAGTGATGAGCCGATAGCAAGTTCTGCAAACTTCACAAAAGTTACAACTTCTTAATTTCAGCACTTGTTGCACACGATAGTTTTTGTAACAGATGCATGGAATTTCTGATTTAAGAAACAATATAAACAAATTTTCCGGACATTCTTAGTAAAATTACCCGAAATGCAAGAAAATTCCAGAAATTAAAGCTTCTTGAAAGAAATTCCAAAATTTCCTGAAACTTGTGGAAAATTGATAAATTGCCAGAAATTTGTGGAAATTTACTCACAATCAGTCTGTCAAACGTCAACTGAAAATGAAATGAAGTTATAGGGTAAATGTATTGCTAAACGGACAACGATTCTACGGTAGACACTTTTTTCAGAATGCCATAAAGAAAAAACTATTAAATTTTGCAAATTGTTAAAAATAAGTTAGAAAATACATGTTAATCTCTTTCATACGACTAGACTTTTCTAACATTATTAGAATTTGGTTGAGATAAAATAAATATTCGTCCGAACACTGATAAGTGTTCGAGGACCGGTGCACTTACCCTAAATCCGGTAGCCCTGGAAAGTAATTTTTAATCAATATGCGCAAGCGCAACTGCTAACAAAAGTCATCTTGCTCAAACAGCTTAAGAGCATCAGTCAGAAAGTCTCTTTATAACTGGTTTTTACCACAGATTCGGAGTTGGGTCACTTTTCGTACGCTATCTCGAAAGAAGAACATATCAAGGATCAAGTTTTTTGTCGGAGTCTGATACCATCAGTTAAACAAAACACTTATAATTTTTATGGAACTTTGCGTTAATTAATATTTATAATAATTCTTAGACTGCTTAAAGTCCCAGAAGCGCACTTTAAACTTTTAAAAACCCGTCTTTATTTGAACACGAAACATTAGGTCTTTTTGGTACACCCTAGCCGTCACCCTTCCATTACTTATTATTTTAGGAATCTAAGCAGATACCCACACAATACCCAAAATATGATTGGATTTGAGAAGGATAGTTTCATTTATAATGCATTATGTTAGTGACATTATGATTTTTAAACAAGAATTATAAACGCCACATTTATTTTTCACACATCTACTTGTAATTTACATTTCATAATTTATAATTCATGCTTTAGATGAAACAAAACATTGTCAGATTTTTGTGATTGGAGTATAATTAACGTGCGAGGAGAGAAAGAATGTCAATTTTCACAAAGAATTTAGAAGTAAAAATAGGTACACTCGTTAAAAAGTGAATACATATGATATATTTAGAAGGCTAAATTTACTCAAGAGACTAAAAGGGAAAAATTTTACTCATAAATCCTTTTCCCTCAGCCTTGACCAATGCAGCGCTTGAGTTCTGAACAAACTCAGAAAGGATGTTTGTATTCTTTCATGAACAACGTACTAGTTTACGTTCAATTTCCATTAGTTTGGGTTCCAAAGTTTCGCACGGGGCTGAAAGGGATTACATGTTTCTTGATCTTTATATCCTCTAATGGAATTAATACGACAATTCGGAGAACACTGAACAGTTTGCATTGAAAATAGCAATTCCAATCAAAGTGAATCTTATTCTACTTATTTATTGGCACGAAATTTATCAGTAATTAGTTAGTCATAAGATGTGATACCTTTCCTCGTAGTTTGAAAATGGTCATTGCAATCCGAGGCTCAAACTGTAGAGGATGGTGCCACATCTCGTGATGGGAAGTACTAATATTTAGGTTCTAATTAATTAGATGTAAATATGATGGTTCGAATACCGAAAATTGGATATTGTTTTGAAAAATTCGCAGCAATCTGAAAGTGAATCCCGAAAACTTTATATTTCCTGAAATCACTTCAGGATTTCATGATCCAGTTTATAGAACCCTTAGAAACTTGTCAGAGTGCTACGAGTATTCTTCAGGAGATATTGTTGAAAACTTCAAACTTTTACAGAACTTTATTTTTTAAGAAGTATTCTGAAGAATGATTGGATGCCCAATAATTCCTAGAACGTTAAAAATTTTCCCCGAACGAGGTAAATAATAAATGCGAACTAAATCGAAAACTGATTTATCATATTTGAATCCAGCTTTTGCCCTAGCGAGCTTCGTAATCAAAGATTCAAGTTCTCGAGAAGGCAAACCAGCTTCTAATTTTTAAACCAACCACTGATCTCATCTCTTGTTTTCAACCTTCCGGAAAAGTCAACAATATCGATTCGTTTAACTGTGAGGTCAAAATCGAGGCCAAAGATATCCAGATCCTCACTTGGTTTGGCGCCACATCAGTCGTATCACACGAAAATCTATCCCCCTGTTTGGCAAATGAAGGACAAAGTTCCCGAGGCACCTCCTCCCCCATCTTCATCGTTCGCTCTTTTTCTCCCTCTGTATCTATCTCTCTTGATTCATCACCCCTAACTCCTTCCCGCTGTCTCTCTCTCTGTCTCTTTTACGTTTCCGAGCCAGCCATCGTCATAAAGTCAGTCGAGCGCACGGGACGAAGCTGCTATTCCTCTTCGGTGTACGACGTGGAAGCGCGTAGGCTAGGTTAGGTTTGTGTGCATAGAGGGCTAGAAGGGGGAGGCGTCGAGAAAGAAAGGGTGAGACTAGGGGGTTGAGATCGAGAGGGAGGGATACTCTCTCCGTTTGCAAGGAGACTCCAGAGCTTCGAGCTCCTGGATTCCGGGCTCGGTCGTCCGGATCTCGGGTATTTCATTATCCCATCCAAGTACCAGGAGGCTTCCTGCTGCAGTGGCGCGACCCTTCGAGAGATTGAGAACCGTTAAGTCAATGAGATAAGTTTACGCTGTCATATTGATTCAATGCAGGCAGCACCGCCACCTCCCCCCCCCCCTATTCCGGCAGCACTATTCCACCGCGTTGCGCACCTCCGTGATGTGCATCCTCATCCCCATCACCATAAAATCTCTTCCTACTCTACACCCCTTTGCCACAAGGAGCCCGCACAATCAGGACCCTCTCGAAGGGAGGACATACTCAGAGACTATAGGGTAGTTATATGGGTGAACCAACACCTCCGTCAGGGCATGTACCGTATAAATGTTAACACGCGTCTACGTCACGGAACGTCCCTCTTTATCGACGAATTATGGCAGAGAGGAATAACGCTTTTCGGGACAATCTAGGAAGATCTGTTAAATAGAAAAATCAATGGCCTTCTTATCAAAAATCGCCAAAGATAACTTGCGTGGTCTTATTTTTCGTTTTTAAAGAAAACCGTTGCCCAACAGCAAATATAAAGATAAGTTAAAAATTGTTGACAATTGATAAATATGTTAAAACTCATGAATATGATGGCTCTTTCTTTTAAAAATCGAATTTTGTGTTGAAATAATACAAAACCTTTAAAATTGTCCAAAAGGAAATGGTAAATATTGTGTTTAAAAAAAATTACCTAATTCGCATCCTATCCACACATTAGAGTTTTAAAATTTTGATCTGGACCTATACTTGAAAAAATCGTATTTTTTACACAAATTAGAGGACGTCTTTAAATTACGTGACCCTAAAATGACAGTGATAGGAGCTATTTTAAATCGATTACGCGGGGGGATGGGGGGGGCTAAGGGGTAAAATTTAGACAAAAACCGATCACGCGATTAATGGATGCTTCCTTATTTTCTGCATAATTTAGCAGAATAATCTCTGGTAAAAATACATTTTTCATTATAATATACATTACACTGCCATAAGGTAAAATAATAACTGCAATTTTTGCTATTATTCCGACACTTTTACCAAAGTTTACAAGAAGGGTTAACGCGAGTATTGTCGACATCCCTCTCCTCTTGAATATTTCCCATAAATAAATGCGAACTTTTAGATATTTCCATGGTCAATTGGATGCGATTACTCATGATATGTCTTCATAATTCAAACAGACAGTCGTGAATTTATTTAGTTGCTCAAAATTTATTAATGAGCGCAATTATTCCTGAGTGTCATTCTATTTTGTTAGATGCCGCTGAAATAAATTATTTCATCCTAATTACCAATTAAAAAAAAATAATAATCTTTTCACTGTTATACCTTATTGTGATTGAAATTAGGATCATTGACGAATAAAAAATAGAGGATCCGTAGTTTTAATAATATTTTTAATAATATTTTTTTAAAATAATATTCTGTCAGAAAGGATTGACGAATAACAAACTTTAAAGGTGTTACCTACCCTGAAACATCACCCATTATTCAGACCTGCCTAATACGAGTTTGATTGTCAATATTAGAAAATATAAAAACGTTGTAAATTCTCTTTTTGTATCTCACGAATTTTAGAGTGGGGGAGAATGTTCGACAAGACCCCTAAAAACAAATCTCCACTATATCCACAAAAACAGGAATTGTTTTCAGAAAAATAGCAACGAACAAAGAGATGAAACATTATTCTTCGAAAGGTATTTATTATTTAGTAAAAACATTTTTTTCAAATTAGAAGGAATTTTTTAACCATCTTCAAACAGGTACAGGAATTTTTTTTTTGCATTTGATCATATTCGTCCATATTTTCTATCAGAGCTACTCATACGTCAACTCTAGGATAACAGCTCGATAGATTGGCGTTAAGTATGCTCTCGAAATTTACGCTCGCATGTAAACCCATTGTTTGAAAATCAGTTATGGAAATCTGGCTAATAGCTTTCAAGAGTATCAAACCTCTACATTAAAATGTTTATTTTAATTCGTAAGCTATCAGATTGAATTGTCCAATTATCCATAATTGTATATCTAAAATGAAAATATGTAGATTACATCTATGGAAACAATGTATCAAGGAAGAGAAGCCATAAATCATATTCAATTTAAATAATATGAATAGGAGTATAATTAAAAAGATTAACACTCAGGTCGTCAGTTCCGTAATAAGAGAGTAAGAAATAAGGAAACAGCTCAATCGCAGCATACAATGTGAAAACCCAGCGAGAGTATTCCAAATACAATGCCTTTGAAGAGCGAACAAAAGTAAGGCGTTTTATTGTTCATGGAAGGAAACCATTTTAACGTCGCAGTTTGCAGATCCGCAAAAAAAGTCTTTGCGAGGATGAGATTTGTCTGACAGAATGTACTTCTACTATCCCAGTTCTAGACAACAGTTTCTAAGTCGATTAAGCGATTCCTTGTGCGACATGAGAGACGGAAAGAAAGGGGATGCCAATTGTTGAGATAATGAAAATTGGCAATCAGTAAATGCTAACGACGTCTACTGCCGAAATTAAAATGGAGAATAAATCGTGCAATATTATATTCAGCATTATTATCTTGAACGAAAAATTACTAGGAATGTGAACATTTTTGCAGTTTCCCCGAGAACCTGAAAAACTTCAGAGTAAAAAAACTGTTCAAAATGATACCGAATTCAATATCAATTTGATATGCAACAAAAATGATACCAAATTCAAGAACATGTTGATTTGCCGAAGTGAATGGTCAACTTTTGATATCATAATGATCTGATTCAGGATCATGTATCAAGTCAAACCAAGATGGCTGAAGTTCTTTTAGAGTACTTTAGCTCATATACAAGCTTTTTATGGTTTCTAATCGTGCAGTGTACTTGAGAAGTTAAAAAAAACGAAATCTGATATTAGAAATTATCACTTGTTAAGTGCAGTTGTAACTTGCGTGCTGTCAGATATAATTTTGAGGTTCTGTTCCGGCGCCAAGAATTGGCGGCCATTTTGTTTAGCCTGTAAAATGAACCAAAAAAATAAGATCAAATTGATCCAAATGGACACATCATTATGATTTTGAGAGTCAAATGATCGTTGGAGCTAAATGCTCTGCAACAAAATTGATCCTTTTTTTTATACTGTGTTGTGGAATCCAAATCGTCAAACACTGTAAGAACTCTCGAGCGAGAAGAATCGAGTATCATCCTGTTATATGAAATATAAAAAAAACGATGAAAAAGTATTTTTGAACATTATTTCATAAAAGTTGTATGCGTGTAATCAAAATTAATGATATATAATGCTGAGTTCAGAGAACAGCAAATACCAAGGAAAAGCTGATGAAAGCAAACGAATTTGTAGAGTAAATCCCGCCTGTGCAATGCATTAAATTACGTATGTATTAGCAGAAATGTTCTAGCACTCAATAAACCTTACTTGATAAAAGGCAATAAGTTTAATGTTACGCTTCAGGATAAAATGAGGGCAACTCTGACAAAGTAAATGGAAGTTTCTTTGTAATATGTTAAATAAAAGGCTTAAGTACTACAAGCTTGATAATGAGAAGCGAAATGGAATAGAAGTTGCACCTCATTAAACTTGTCGAATGATCGTAATGCAACTCCAACAGTATGAGAGGATTTAGGAGCTTTTATGGAAGAACTAAGCTGCTTGTAATAGTATCCTTTTAGAAGATGTTTGGAGCCATACTCTCATTGATTGACATCCTTGTTGATTTTTTTGCAGAAACGAAGAAGCATAGAATCATTTTTATGTTTACATAAAGCATCTTAATTTGTATGCAAAATATTGGAAAGCCATAAGAAGTCAAAGACTTCGTATATTTCAAAATTTCTCAATTTAAGCATGTCCAAGTTTAAAAAAAAATACAATTTAGACACAATTTAGAATTTCAGAGCAATTAATTTTAAGAACGCAATTAATATTGCAAAATGACACGGAAGCCCGAAAAAACTGACTAATAGTGTAAACATGATCAAACTTGTATCAAGCTTATTTTCGAAGACGGTGATTTCAAATGTTGGAGAAAAAAATAAAAAATGATGAATGCAAGGTGGTAACGAAAATATTTTGTTCAATTATCAGATATTCACAGAATTCCAATTTTAGTAGGCTTTTAAGTAAGTTCTTGATTTTAAATAGTGTACTCATAATTCCAAATTGATAGAACGTAGCCTATGATTTTTCTTTAAATTATCAGCAATTATTGTCATTGCAATTATTGTCAATTATCAGTAATTATCAGGAATAGGAGAAAGAGTCTTAACTAAAATTTATTATATTGCCTTTTCTCCTTCCACAAATATTTATACCACTGAGGACTTTTATTATGCCCCTTTAGCAAATATCCTGTCAATATAGTAGATACGCTATTTTGATTTTGTTGTAAAAATATTTTCTATTTCTGCAATAAAGTAACTTCTAAAGTAAGGAACGTTACTTTAATAGTAAATCTATATGTGTATTATATTATTTTGTCGCTTGGCCACTGTGATTTTATTTCTTCATAACGAGTTCCTATTCTCACTATTGAAGTACAACGCAACTGAAACTGATTCCCTTTTTAAGGACTTTCTCCAAAAAGAGGTAAAATTTAAAAGTTAAGCTTTGAGTGTTTCACATATCATTTTGAACAGTTTCCAGCATTTTTATGAAATGTTGTAAAAAAAATATTTCTCTAGGATTTATTGTCCAGAAAGAAACGTATTTGTTGACAATAAAGAATTAGAATAAGAACAAGAGAAGGAATAAGAATAAGAAGAAAAGGTGTTTCTAGAGGTTCCTTATTTTTCACCCTTATCTGTCAGTGAGATGTTTTTCCTGACGTTTTCGGCTGACTTAACGCGTTGCGCAAAGTTTATGGGGTAGCAGCGGTCGCGAATATCTCTTCTTCCCGACAGACAAAACGGGTCGGACACGATGCACACGTAGTGCATTCGGTATGGATGTCGGCGGTCCGAACGAGTTCCAAACTGTGTCGCAGGTACACCCATCCTACGAGCGCGATATAACTCATAGCAAGGTGCACAACACGAAACTATACTTGTCATCCAATGAGATTCGAGAGAGCACCAACACCGACGCGACGTTAGGGGCACCGTACCGGTGCAAAGTTGTTTAGACAGGTAAGCCGCCTTGTCAGGAGATGCACCCATTATAATTCTCGAGACGACAAAGACCTTACCTGTAGTTCTACTCCACTCCAACCAACCCCACCCCACCCACACCACCCACTCTATCCTCTTTATACATTATTGGCATGGCTTGAAAGATGCTCTTGAAACCTCGTCTCTCAAATATACCAAAGCTTTGATATGATTCGAGCTTTTATCTATCAAGGCAACAGGCCAATTGGAAATGCGGTATACTATTAAATTCAATATGAAACGTCTTAAATTCTTAAGATTTCAACTCAAAATATATTCAATTTTTAATAAAATAGTTAAATTTTGAAACAAATAGTTAAAACTTTCAAGCAAAAGTGATGAATTTCCATAAAAAAGTAGAATTTTCGATAATTCAACACATTTAATTTTCTATTAAAAAGAATTATTTTTGAACAAAAAAAAAACTAATTTTCATGTGATTAGCTAAATTTATTTTCAAAAGAGATGAAAATTTAACAAAACAATTATTTTCATCAAAATATTTAAATTTTTAACCATACAGATAAATCCTGAGCGAAAATTTAATAGATGATATTTTACAAGAAAAAAATATTTTAATTCTTTATAAAAAGTAGTTGAATTAAACCAAAAATGATGAATTGGAAAAAAAAATGTCACGAAAAAAGTTCATTTTTAACCAAGAAAGATGAATTTTCAATGCAAAAAAAGGATTAAATTTTAACCAAAAAAGTTTTCATGAAAACCTCGGGAAAAAGAGCAATTTTTTATAAATGAGAAAAAAGGAGAATAGGAAAAAGAGTGTTTAGTTTCTAATTAGATACATTAAAAATTAACATGGTTTCTGAATGTATTCAAAGTGAATGCTTACAGAATTGAAAAACTACATAGTAATCGTTCAAACTATATAATTTAATGTTTTTAAGTGAAAATGTAAAAATTTAATATTTTAAAATAAACAGTTCATTCATAAAACGACTTTTTATAACTTTTCATAATAATAATCTCGTCCTAAAGGAAAATAATTCTTTATGACTTGAAGAGGGAGGAAGATATAAATAGCGCCTTACTAACAAGGGACATAACTACTGTGAGGCGCGTAGGGTAGGATGTTTCTACTTGGCGTTGAATGGGAAAGTCGCAGCATGATGATGTATAATAGTCATGCGCGAAAATAGTTAGTATAAGTCTACGATCGCGAATTCTTCAAGTGGAATAAATAAGTAAGCGGCGTACGTAAATCAGAGCACGTTTCCCATGATTCTACCTCTCAATTTGCTCTCAAACCATTCCCTACTCCCTGCTACTTCTTCTTGCTCCTCCATGAACCGAGTTCGAATCTTTTTAACAACTTCCATAAGGTATCAAACACGCCTTTTTCTTCGTTGAAGAAGTGATTATTATTATCGCCAATTAGACCAGCTAAAAACAATTTAAAGAAATAAAGAAATAATCGTTATTGTACTCGACAGCCGGCCAAGTTGCCTCAATGACTCTTCACAGCACAGAAAAAGTATTTGGTTTAGCATCAACCACATCTGGTTTAGCATCAATCACATCATGTTTTTAAAATATATTCATGTAAAAAAAATTAAAATAAATTGCATTAATTTAAATTGAGTTGTAGACGAATAAAAGAATTTTAGCAAACAGGGTGGCGCAAAATTTCGTTTTCAAAATTCTCTGACTTTTCTCTCATTTTTAGAACATTTTTACGGACCAATTTTACATTTTCTCTGACCATCAATATTCAGAGACTACGATTTTAATCTCGCCCAAAGATATTTAACATTTTGAAACTTTTTTTCTTAAGTCAAATTACAGAGTTTAAGCTGAAAAAGCTCCGCTATTGAGTTATTTTAGAGAGAATATTCATAATAACCTGAAAATAACATATAAAAATTATGTACATTCAACAATCCTTCCAGTGATTTTATTTTTGGGTTAAAAATAGACCCTTTTATGATTGCGCTCAATTCAATCCCAATGTTAAAAAAAAGAATTTTCAACAAAATATTACAATTTTTAGCTAAAGAGACGATTTTATCACAAAACAGTTGAATTTTTAACCTGCAAATATTAATTTTCTATTAAGAAGACAAATTTTTAACAAAATAGTTTATTTTTTAACACAGAAAAAACTAAAGTTAAATTTTGTTGCACGTAAAGTTTCCTGCTGTTAAATTTTACATGCTAATTGGCGAAAGTTTATCCTGCGATAGAATAAAAGTTGTCGTCTGCTCTGGCTTCATTTGTAGCAACGGGAAAACGGCAAAGTATGAGTGAATTCGAGCTATAAATCGGGACACCAGATTTAAAACAACTTAGGAAAAACAAAAGTTAAATTTGTTGCTGGTAAGACTTGAAACGGTTAAAAATTAAACATATTTCGGCGAAAAGTTCACCGAGGTTAGGAGAATAATTCTGATCTCGTCTACTCAGCCATGCTGATGTTAGCAAATTTTGGTCAAACATGTAGAATCAGCAACAGAAAATACGAAAAAAATTTGGTTCTTACTGATATACCTTCTCCGAAATAAATTACATTATTATAGACGAATTAGAACTTATTTGATACCATTTAGCAAAAAACGCAAAAAGCAACTGACAGATGGGAATCCCCATTTCTCTCCAATTTAATGAATTTAAACGATGACAGATAGCACTGGCGTTCTAAATTTTGCTACATCTCAAATAAAAATGGAGCGTTAATTTTTGTTGCGGTAAATTTTTCACTTGGAATCGATAGAAACTTTATCTTTCGTTTTTTCTGTGAACCAGACGCACTTTTAGAATAAAAAAAAATCTTTTAGTCAAAGAAGGACAAAGATTATCCAAATTGTTAAACTTTCCAGTAAAAATAAGAGTAATTCTCTAAAATAGTTGCATTTTTATCAAAAAAGAGGACGTTTTGTCCAAAACGATTAATTTTTTACCAAAAAGACAAACTTCTAAGACAAAAAGAGAAATTTTTAAACAAAAAGCATGAGTTTTTAAAAAAATTGTTGAAATTTTAACGAAGTAAGAATATTTTGTCACTAAAAATAAAATTTGGAGGATTTTTAAGGAATAAAAAAAAAGAAATAAAATTCAAATAAGATTCTAACAAATATACTATAACAGAGTGGTCGCAAATAAATTTTCTAAATTCCTTAACTTTCTCCAGGCCAATTTTACATTTTTTCTCACAATTAACATTTAAAGACTAAAATTTTAACCTGGAATCTGTTATAAACATAATAAAACAAATAAAATTAAAATGTAAAATTTAATGTTTTTGGCACTCATTTAAAGTGACTTTCATAGAAATCCTCTGATTTTTACAAGATTTTTTTTTGAAAATACTTCTCCTGAGCAATTGAATTCCCTGACTTTTCCTTGATTTCACGGATTTCCCAGACATACGATCACCTTGAGAAATCAATAAATTATGTAACTTAATGTGAAAAAGTAGAGACGGTATGTATTTCGTTTGAATTCTGCTTCTTTTTCTACGAGTAAATAAATTTAGAGATCAAACAGAAAAATACTGAAAAATAATAGCAATAAAACTAAAATATTTGTTTTTGAAACAGTCAAATGTAACCTTGAGTGAAATATTTTAATATATTTTAATTAGCTATATGACGTCATGAGTTTCAGATATGATAAAAAATCGAAACTTTACGTACAAACATTTAGTTACTAAGAAATAAGGAGAAATTAAATAAGTTTTAATTCAACTTTTAAAAAAAAAAAAAAGTTTAAAAACTATTTCGGCTATTAAATTGTCTTATTTATATTTGAAATAGGCCCTTATAATATTTTTAACGGTGTGCGCTGTATATCCCTGATCTAAAAATTTGACCAATATCACTGGTTCCTTTCTAAAAATATTTCTGCCTTGATCAAGGATAAATATAGCTGGTTTAGATATAACTTTTTTCCATGAATCACGCTGGATCAAACTTTCTCTACGTCATTTAGAAATTACACAGAAGCAGATCTGGTTGCCTACTCGCTTGACTCTCTGGTACACTGCGCATGAGCAACCTGACCTGCTGCCATGTAACTTTGACCATAATAATTTGTATTCACGGACATTAAAAATAAAATATTCACAGAACTGGAGCTTAAATAATGGAACTTTAAAAAAAATTTGGAATGAAAAACTCATAATTCAGTGAACCTGTATTTTTTATAAACTGTACCAGCATTATTGTACGGGGAACGTAAAAAATTGCATTGAAAATTATCCCCCTACCGGCCTTGAAATTATTTATTTTTTTTATTTTTGAGATTTTTAAGCATGTTGACCCCTTCTGACTAACATATAAATCGGTGTGATAAAAAAGACATTCATCTCAAAGTCATATTCAAAAATGTTAAGGTTACCGAACGTGAACCGAACTGTGAGCGGTAAAATAATAATCGAAATATAGAACAACGAATGCGAATATGTTTAATCAGGGATTACAAGCCGTGTTCAATGAAACGGGAATTTTTTGAGAAAGCGAAAATTGTTTGCATATACATTATTAGAAAAACGTATGCAATCACTTTATAATATCAGGCGATGACACAGGAAGTTGTGCATTTTTGAAGGCGTACAATTTGAAATTCTTCAAATTTTCAATTTCAATTTTGAGATTGTATAATTTTGAATATCTCAAAATTTTTAACTTTCAATTTCGATATCGAAACTGAAATATGAACAAATATATGAAATATTTATCTTTCTTCTAAGTCTGATAGGAACCATAGTAGGTTTTTCTGTCTAAATTTTGAATTTTTCTAAATAAAAATAATTCAAATTTGAAGTTCTAGTACTAAAATAGTTCAGTTTTTGGTTTAATTTAAGACAATTATATTTTTAAATTATTAAATAGAGATTGACTGTTTTTAATCGAAAATTTTAAAAATAACACACTTTGAGCTTTAAATTGCTCAATGTAGAATGCTTAAACTTTAAACTGATCAATAAATAAGGGTTTAGTTTCAAATTTAAGAATATCGAGAAAAAGATATCAGTGCACAATGGTCCATATTCGAAAGAAAACTCAAACAATGATACAAACGAAGGTAAACTACATTTTCTATATTGAATACGTATATTTTAATAAATAATATTGTACAATATTGTTGTTTAAAAATTCTATGAACAAAATGGCCAACACAATAAAAACTCTAGAATCAATGTTGTTGCAGGTAATTTCAAGATGGTGTTCTATCCCGCTCGTGGTTGGGGTACGAAACTCGTAGATTGTTTTTGCCGCCAAACTTTAAAAATAGTTGACAGTAGGTGACATTTCGTACCCTAAGTCCGAGGAAAGCGATACCTTGTGAAGTGGTACTAATCACACATTGGTTTTACATTGAAAGTAATTGAATTATTATTCCACACAAGTTTCAACTTCAAATTAAATTATATATATTTCTTTCAATTTATGGTGCAAGCTCTTTTTTGTACGATATTTTTCAAAAGTAATATTAAACAAGAATAAACGAAACAGTTCGTCTACATGATTTTTATTAAATGAAAAATTATATTCTTTCTTTAATTGAACTAATATATTTATTTGACTTATTTTTAGATGTTGCTTTTAGTAAAGAAATACATTAATATACATTTTTGTATTTATTTATATATAAATAAACAAATAAAAAACGTATAATTAAAAATATCACCTTAATGAAAAACTTATCGGGGCCAGATCCGGTACTGATCGGGCAGCCTAATCGGGAGGCCATTGGTGGCACCGTGCAAGCCGTGCGTTTACCAACCATCAGAAGGTGACCAGGTATTGCGGCCGAATTTCTACACGGGACTCAGCTCTTTTGCTTCAATCTGTTTCCCGGCTCGCACTCGAACCCGAAGTACTCAAATTCGTATTTCGTATTGCTCCAGATTTCTGACAAACCTTCCTACAGATTCACAGACTTTGATGCTGTAGGAATAGTTCACTGGTCAATTGTGAGAAATATTCCTGCTCATCCAAATTTACGAACTTAAGACACTCCTTTTCTCTTCCGCCTTCCTCTCGACCTTTGTGGATTCATCATTTGCATAATCTAAACAAAGCCAGCCGGCGGCTAGCGGTTCGTATCGACGTTCGTCTCCTGCCAAATGCACGACGCGACGCCTCTTCTGTACTTATGTACATACATACATACAGTATGCAAACAGCCACCAAGACGTTAGAGCCAAAGTTCGAGCGGAACTTTGAATTAGCGATCGCGTTATCTCAGATACGAGAATGCCTTGCGTAAGTCTGTAGGTAATTACATGTCTCACCTTGCAAAGGGTTAATCAACCTTGATGTTTGCCGAACTGTTCCGCATACTGACACATATCGAACTATACGAAACGCTAAGTACAAGAGCAACTGCGCATACACAGTTTGAGCCTGAGTGTGGGTAATTTAACTGATCTTGAGAAATTAAGAACAGGTTTTTAAACTGTACAGCTACTTGAATCAAGCATCTAATGCAAACTCACTGAAAAATGCCGATGTACAAAAGCACGCCGAATTCGGTGTAATTCTGAGCAAAATCCCTCATCAGTGCCAGCTACACGGAGAAAAATGGAAGGTCTGTTTAGCGATATAAATGTGCCAACAGACCACATTGGAGGGCCGACTATAGGACAGCTCTTGAATACAGCTAAAGCAACTATCTCTAGAAGGCTAAAACAAGAGGTCCAAATCGACAATCACAGAAAGTTGACTCGATTGGCTCGGACCGTCGCCTCGGTCATCTTAAGCTGGCTGACCCGATCATTGTGAAGGGTCGATTTGGAAATCTCGGATGGTCGAAATGATTTCCTCAAACATTCGACTCGATCGTTGCAGATGGTCGGTTTGATTATCTCACACAGTCGACGCGGTCACTTCGATTCGAAAATCTGATGCAATAACCTTTGCCCTGCCATGTCTCCTGGTATGAATATCGGGAATGGAAGGATGTCGGAACTGGAAAATAAAGATTAAATTTAAAAATAATACATAGAATTCGATTTTAACTTAAACCGATTAATTCTAGAATTAACCGTGATTAATGAAATAATGACACTACTTCTAATTGATATTAACCTCCAACAAAAATTAGAATCAAATTTGTAAAATGTGACATTAATTATGAAGAATATTAACATTGCAATTACGTATTTAAAACAGGTACTTACAGAATAAGATCGGTTAAGTGAATCTTTAACAGTAGTAATCACTTTATACTGGAATGCTGGGTGAAAATTTTCTTTTTTCCATGTATAACAGCATCACATGGTATAGGAGTCCGTTATGCTTATTGGAGCCAATTAGCGATACCCTTTAAATTTTCACGCGCATGATTGATTCGCAAAAATCAAGCAATTGACAATACGCTATGGCTTATCTGCTCCTTCGTAGATGGTCGCAATGAGTGAAAACGATATGCTCGTATTGACCATTCCGAAAGGGATACATTAGTTATCCCTGATAGTGAGTCTGATTTTCTGATAAAAGTCGGACTGGCCATAAAATAAGAGTCTTGTTGACTATGTTGATCAAAAATTGGAAGGACCGTTCGATTTTGTAGGAAGACTGTCCGGCTCTCTAAACTACGACCCTCGAACTTTGATCATCCATTTTTCTCCGTGTAGCGTTGTAAATGGACTTTACTATATGAACATCGTGTTAGGACATTGCAATTTGTAAAGAAATAAATAGCATGTCAAGGGGAGAAACGCAGGCATTTTCGATGAGTGTGAAGTTTGTCACACAAGGAAAGCTAGCGCGTCATTCACACGAGTCGAGGAACTACGGTTTAAATATAATATTGATAAAAAAAGATACCACTTTTAAAATTTAATACAAATAAAGCTTTCAGTTTTTACGGTTTCAGGTTGACCATGTTAAATCAAAGCCAAAAGTGAACTGCCAAGCTGAAAATTAAAACCCGAAAATTCATCTCTTCTACCCGATAAAAATATTAAAAATAGATCATTGTTCTTCCAGTCCAGAAAAAATTGAAACCAAAATTTCCTCTCTTCCAACTCAAAATAAATCTTAAAAATAACCAAATGTCCCTCTTCCATTTCAGGAAAAACATTGAAACCCAATATTTACCACCTTCGAACTCAATCAAAATGTTAAAAAGACAACATTTTCTTCTTCTAATACAGAAAAAAGATTGAAAGAAAGTTCCCTCCTTTTTAACTGAAGAAAAATGTTATAAAGACAAAATTTCCCCGTTCATCAGAAAACAATAAAAAACGAAATTTTCGTTCGTTCTGATTCTATAAAATTCTTAAAATGCCAAAATTTTACTCTTCCAATTCACAAACAAATGAAAACCCAAATTTCCTCCCTTCCAACTCAATAATAATCTTGAAAAATTTGCCTCTTCAACTTAACAAAAATTGAAAATAAAGAACTCTGCCGTCTAAACAAGTAACGTAGTAACTACATTGTGGATGAGTGCAATCCGAATGTTAAAAATAAAAATTGCCTCTTCCAATAGAGAAAATAAATGAAAACCCAAACTTTTCTCTTGCAATTCAGAAAAAAAAGAAATTACCAAAATTTCGTCCTGTTCCAACTAGAAAAATCTTAAAAAATGTTTTTTCTAAAAATATGTGAAATTCACGGTCAAAGAATAAATTCACCGTCATTTTCAGGTTTCCAGTACAGCTGCCACCCTGAGCTTTTTACACAAATTTACCAAATATTTATGAAATGACAATTTCAACCCAATATTTTTCCATATTTTGTTCAACATTAATGTAATAAAATACTTTTTTTAGGTCGCCCGGGAACGGACTACCCAGTTCTTGGAAAGGTGCCTTACACCAATTTCTACTGTGATGATCAACCCTATCCTGGTTTCTTCGCGGACGTTGAAACTAGGTGTCAAGGCTGGCATTATTGTGACATAGACGGTCGACAAGCGTCTTTTCTGTGTCCAAATGGAACTCAATTTAGTCAGGCAGTTTTCGTCTGCGATTGGTGGTTCAATGTAAGATGTGAACTAAGTCCCAAGCTCTATGCGATCAACAGTAGACTTTATCAACGGTCCACCGAAAGCCCGACCAGGCCTCATCGAGTAATAACTAAGGAACTTCTAGAAAACATTTTCGTCAAGCGGAAATAATAGCCATCAAGAATATTTCACCAGATGTTTTATTAATCTTCATCAAATTCGCTATTTCGAGGAATGGAGAAGACGTTATTATCTAGCTTAGGGTCCGTGTGGTCATTAATCGGCTAACAGAGAGGCTAAGGAAGTCCTGATACGCGGACTAAGGGATGAGTTAAAACCTTGGAATAAGTTACAGATGCTTTTTAGATTTCAAATGCCATCCATGTAATTTTTATCAATTTTATTTAGACATTCCGATAGACTAGTATTTTCCTAGAATTTAGATCAAAACGAAAGTAGATCATATCTGATCTTGATATAAATGTGAGGATTTAACGTAAGGTTATTGTAATATAAATTGTAAGTTATAGCGAACCTGTCGTCAGTCATGTAACTTCGCAAATTATGTAGATCAACAAACTCTGTTACGACTTAGTAGATAAGTTATAAATGTCAAGTAAAATAGCATATTTGTAAATCCCCTTGTCAAACTGTATAATTGCATAATAGAATTAGAAACTTCTGTACAAATATTTTTAAAAAATCAAGAAATAGCTTGATTATATTGTCAAGTGCGACAAGCATGAATCTTGCATTAATTATTGTACACTTAAAGTTGTCGATTTCGACTTAGAATGCCCGTTTTTTGTTAATCGAATTCTTTAGTTTTCACAAATTCAACGTCATTTTTTGTAGATTAATATTTAAGGAGCGATAAGGGATGAAATTTTTGCAGAGTACTTTAAATATCGGTGAAAAAAATGACTAATTTTTATTCCAAAAGCAATCCTAAAACATTTTAAGCGCTCAAAATATAATGTAACTTTAAAATTATTTGTGGGAAATATTGTGATTAATGATTTTTAATAAAATTAAAAATATCTTGTGGAACATAAAATTCAAGAAGACTGTGTCTACACAAACCGAAATTCTTAACGAATAATAGCCGGATTTTTCGGTCCAAGTAGCTTAAATGTTCCTGCAAGTTAACAAGGAAAAGTAATGCATTATAAAAAAATTAACTAAACCATTAAATGGTAACTTTTCGTCAATTATTATATATTTCTTGAAAAATATTTGCTGCTGTGATTTATGTACCTCGATCCGAAATAGCTTATTCAGATATGCAACAAAAAGTAAATCCTTCATTCTTTATTATTTTAATATCGGTTTCTTATTTCGTATAATTATTTATTCACAGTAATCTATGGCAAAAATCATCAATATTTGCGTTAGAAAGCTGACGAACAGTCTTGACCTGTATTTATCGTAAACAGCAGAGCATACAAAAAGAAACTATGATTGTAAATTTTTTGGAAATTTATATCTTGATCAAACGAGACAAACCGACGCACAGACGGACAAACATTTATTGTAAACCCCGCTTTTTTACTCAGAGGTACTAGAACGTCGTGAATTTATGAAAACTGGATAGATGTAAATTTAAATAAATCTAATACCTTCTATAATAAATGACGAGAATCTAAAAATCGACCAACAAGAATTATTTTTGAATTCCACCAAAAACACGCTTACACTACTTTTCAATTTTTACCGAATTGTTAAAAAAATTTATATTTGACATTTAAGGAAGTATATAAACTCTTTGGAGGAGAAAAGGATTTACGATAAAGAGCTTAAATACTTTTGAGTAATAGTTTTTTGGTTTAATTTTCTAAAATAACTTATTTAGAAAACAGATTATTTATGTTTTTATTCGAATATTAGCAGCCCAGGCGGAAAAATTATGTATAGTTTACACACAGTTATATTTATTTATTACAAAGTGTCGTGTCGTTTTAAAATTCGGGATGAGTAGTCAAATATTTGTCATGAGTTTGGCTAATCGTCCCGAAATTTCAGGATTAGACAATCCCTTTTTCCAACTCCGCCAATTTTTCGGGATGACTGGCGCAGCCTATTTTTTATTGAAATTTCTTAAATATTTCACTATAGTATAGATCGGAACACATTAGTTTTAACAACAATTAAGATCATGTATATTACCACAAACAAAATCAAAAAAATCTGGGTTATAAAATTCGAACTTGTTTAAAACTTTACTCAGAAGAAACAAAGTTTGTTGAAAGACTTAAGTTTTTGACTGAACTTGATCGGAAAGCACCTACGAAATTTTTCAAAATTTATAATAAAAGTTCCGCATAAAAGTTTAAATTTAAAGCATACAAATATAGTAAAATTGTGAGTGTGAAATAAGAAAAAATGATGAAGTCAGATTAAATAGGCTTCGTAATAATAAATAGTAATAATTTTTGACTTGCATTTATATAAAATTGTCATCACAACATCTTCTGTTTTTATAGGAGATGTTCAGTAAAAAGCAAGCAAAAAGCAAGTGATTCCATACAATGAAACTGCAATTAAGAAAAAAGAGGGTCGTGACAGGCTCCATCAGTCAAAAACTTCAGCGCATAATAAACAAAAAATCTTAATGGGAAGAATATTTAATTTAAGATTGGAACAGTGATGAACTGTAGGCCAATAAACGAGTATATCGTAAAAACTATAATTTATTCCTATTGTCAGCAAGAGCGCATTATTATTTCCTAATGTTTTCTTTTTAAATTATTTCTTTCCCACGCTGCGGCTGGATCGCTCAAATTATTTGCATAAATAACAGCTTAATGGCTAAACCGTTTTTTGAGTTCCTTTCTAGAAGATAAAGAAGTTTATCTAGTCCTTTTGATTGCAGAAATATCTAAAAGATTAAATATAATAATACACAGAAAAAAAATCCATAACAAGTTTATTTACGAAATTGGAAGAAGGAAAACTTCTGATTGAAACAGTGTAATGGTAGTATGTTAAAATAGCAAATTATTTCGTTCATTTCATCAACGGCTTTGAAATCACGAAGGTTGCAAAAGACACATTATACTAATCAGGACGAACATGCAGCACAAGTATGGAACCAAGAGATGCGCCATTTTGAAATTCACTATAAAAAATCACAATATTCTCTAAGACGTGTGAAAAAGTTTTAGGATTTGTCGAATTTGCATTTAAAAAATATAGCTAGCATTAAGACAATTAAATGAGAAAAAGTACGATAAAAGTATTGTTGCTGCAGAATGCCAAGAATTCAGAGTTATTTTTATGTTAAATCAGAATTATAAATTGGTAATGATGCAGTTTTTCTGTAAAGAAGATTAGAACATTATTCTGATCTCGATTTGTCACAGAATTGCTGATATATTAACACATTTTCAATCAGGTGCTGACATGATAAATATGTATTAACTTGTGCTATCAATTTTTTACCATTCAAAATATATTCGATCATTAATATATACAAAATTCATAATCAGAATAAATTTGCCAGGATTATTTTCAACAAAATTCTACGCTAGAACTACATTATACAAATATCGTTGATAAGCTCCTAATTTAATGTCTCTGAAAATGTTTACTTATAAAATTTGAAAAAGGGATACTTTGTACAAAGACAAATTATAAGCAGAATTTATTCTTCTACAAATGTACAAAGAGCAAAGAGTAACTTTGCTTGCATAGTTATGCCAGTTAGATCATCTGAATTTATCGGACGAAATAGTTCGACAAATGTCGATAATCACGTTTTAAGAGAAAATCTGTTTTACATGTATTGAGAGAGTGTTTTGCATACGCCAGTATCGAGAACCTGATAAGCTCGCAAAGTAAAATATCACGCATGTAATTTACAACAAACAGCTACTTGTAAATATTATATACAATTTTTATGCTATCGCCATAGTAAGAATAGACTGCAATGTAGGTAGTTCCTCGATGGAGTTTATTAGTTATTTCATCGAGATTCGTGATCGGCGATAATTGAATATGATTGGAATCAGTACGACGCATCAGAAATGTTTGCATGTAAACCTTCCAAAGGAGTTCTGTGAACTACAAAAAAAATAAATAAAATTAACTATCGAAACAACAGGTCGTTCTTTATTGTGGCTCGCGAAAAGTACATTATTTTCGAAATGATATTATCAGATTGCTTAAATCATGTAGTAGAAAAACTATACACTTGTCCATGGACGAGGAGACAAGGGCAACGAAAGCTTTCAGACGACAGAGTTTAGATTAGTTTTAGTTCAGTTTACAAAGTGAAGAGTAGTAAAACCTTTTACAGGGTGACCGTTTTAATAGAAGAAAAAAATTTAATATACTTATAACAAAATTTCATAATAAAATTTAAAAATTCGAACTCTGATGCTAAATATTTTCCTATTTAAAGTTATAAAAAATAGGCAACACATTAAAGCACTAAAAGCGGAACGCTTGAATTTTAAACTTTTACAATTGAAGTTTAAAAGTTGTATACTTAAATAATGTTGTATGCAAATTCTCAATAATTTACTTGCCAAAAATAATAGGTACGTACACTTTTCAACTAAATAATTTTGAATGAAATGCAGATAAACTGCAAAATTTACCATTTTTAACTTTTACAAATTATAGAGTTCAAAGACTCGGATTTAATTCCAAAAATACAAATCCACGTTATCATTTTTTATGCTCTAATTTAAAGATCACCTTCAAAAAAAAAAAATTTTAAGCTCGACACATTAAAAAATGAAAAATTACAAATTTTTTCTAACTGAACATTTCTCAAATTAAAAGTTACAACATTTCATTTCAAAATTTCGAGAAATATAAAAGTCGTTTTGATTTTCTCAAATTTAAAGTTATTTAAAACATTTGTTCAGAACTTCTAAATATATTTTAAAATGAATAGAATTTTTTATAAAACTTTTAGAAAATCCTGCAAATTTAAAAAAATTTCCTTAAAATGTTCCAGATTATTTTTGAAAAATTTTGGAAATCTTTTGAAAAATTTTGGAAATCTTTTGGAATTATTTTAAATATTCTCTTAAAATAATTTAAAAGAATGAAAAATCATTTGCAATTTTCCTAGGAATCTTAAGAAAATGTTTTTATTCTTTTAAAGTCTTTCACAATGCTTAGCAAACTTCTTAATTTTATGTCTGAAATCTGCAAAAATCTAAATGTTATTTCAAATTCAGCTGTGGCTTTTCGCACTGAAATTTCAGTACGAATAGCCGAATATTGTCGGTACATACATTTCGTTTAAATTATTTGAAATCATTTTAATTTTTAAATTAATTTTTAATCCTTTCAAAACTTCTAAATATCTCTTAAAATTACTCAATTTCTCTCTACAAATAATAAGTGATCAAATGTTATTTATACAGCAAAACTCAACAATTTTCCTTGCAAAATTAACATTTTCTAAATATAAGACTTAAAGTTGTAATATTCAAAGTTTAAAATCTTTTCGAAATTTTAACTATTCAATACTTTCTATGACCAACAATTCAGTTTCAAACATTTTACATTTAAATCTTTGGTTTCAATTTATTTGTCTTAACTTAAAAGTCAAACATTGCTTAATATTACCTAATTATTCTTTTTCTTAATTAAAAATTTTAAAATTAAAGGGGTAAAAGTTTATTTTAGACTGAAGAAATATTTCAAATTTAATGAAAGCTTTTAATCACGAAAAGATTATTATCATGAAGTTACTTTTAAGTTAAAATCAGTTTATACAACTTCAATCGAACGCTTACATTTTTTTTAATGATTAAGATTTTTAAATTGAAACAAATTAAATATCTAATGTTACAATCGGCCAATTCTTAAATTTTGAACGGATTTAGAATCGCTTTATCATATCATCATGGTTTAATTTTTAATACTTTAAGTAGAAATTCGTTTTCAAAATTATTAAAATAAAAATAAAAATCTAAAATGGACAATTTTTACAGTCAAAGTAAATATTTGTCAAATTTCCGATCAAAACCGAGATTCATTGTCATTTCCCGATTTTCCAGGTCTCAAGAAATTCTCGGTCATTTTTAAAGCTGTTTACGTGTCAAAAATAAAAAAAACTATTTTTTCACAGATATGACTTGGAAACAAATACCTTAAATTTTTTAAACTTACGTTGTAAAAATTTCATGGTGACAATTTAGCTAATATAATGCTACTATTTTCAAGTTTATTTATAGTGAAAATAAGATTATATTTTTTTGGACTGTTAGAATAACAAGGAAAGATCTACAGATTTCAAAACGTTGCAGGCTATTTTTGAAGGATATAGTGAAAAATTAAATGAAATGAGCAAGGTTGCAAGACTACTGCTAACACTGCCAACCTCATACGACGCTGTTTTTACTGCAATACAAACTTTATCTAACGATAAATTATGTCTTGCTTTTGTGAAAACAAGATTATTGGACTACGAAATAAACTTCGAAATAAAAGTGGTGACACAAGTGCAAAAGTGTTACAAACGGAAGGTAAACGAAAAACTAATCATCAAAAACAAAAGAATAAAAAATGGAAGAATTTTCGACCAAATTTTTAACAAAACCATTTAATCATCATTCACGGAAATTCAATCCTGCAAACAGTCAAAATTTTAAGAGGGGACAGTACAGCAAATATAATAGAAAAAGGTGTGAACACTGTGGAAGAAAAAATTATGTGAAGAAAAATTGCTTCTATTACAAAAAATCACTTCAAACTCCAGAAGAACGTTCGAGAACAATTCAGAATGTCCAAACTGAGGTGGAAAGCGGAAGTTTTGCTTTCATGAGTGAAGCTGGAACCATGATGGATGGAGACACAAATTCAAAAAATAAATTACAATTTATATTGGATTTAGACGCACATGATCATCTGGTTAATCACATTACGAAGTTGAAAGTACCACTCAAAATTTCCATCGGGAAGAAGAATGAAGCTATAACTGGAACTAAAAAAGGAGTTTTAGAAAAGGTTTTAGAAAACACTCTATACGCATCTGATCTCCCATACAATTTTCTATCTGTATGCCGAATCCAAGAAGCTGGAAAGTGCGTTATTTTCAGCGAAACTGAAAAATTGATGATTAAAAAGTATGGCAAAACCATTCTCACTGGTAAGTCACTAAGCAATTTAATATGTGTAAATTTTATAGTAAATAACAATATGTGTAATCAGCTGAGTGCTGAGAAAAACACATGACCAAACACATACAAACTTTGGCATGAATGTTTAGGGCACATAGAAGGGTCAAAATCTCTAGAAAAATAAAAGGAATAATCTACTTTCTGACAGTCAAAAATTGAATGCAATAAATCTGACAAATGAGTTATGCGAAGCTTGTAGTTACGGGAAACAAGCCCGTCTGCCTTTTTTAAAATTTAAAGACAGAACTTATGTTACAAGGCCATTATTTCTTATTCATACTGTTGTATGTGAACCAATTAAACCTTCAAATATTGATGACAAAAATTATTTTGTGAAATTTATTGATGAGATTACTCATTATACGGTTGTGTATTTGCTTAATTATAAATCTGAAGTATTTAAAGTATTTCAAGATTTTGTTACTTTGAATATTGCTTATTTATATTGTGATAATGGGAATGAATATCTGTCGAATGAATTTAAAGCTAAAGGGAATACAGTATCATTTAACTGTACAGTATACTCCTCAACAGAATGGGGTAGCCAAACGCATGAACAGGTAATTATCTGTAAAGGCCCGGGCCAAGGTACATGGTGCAAATTTAGGCAAAGATTTGTGGGGGGAGGCAATTTTGACTGCATGATATTTGCTAAGTCTAACGCATAGAAAAGCCATTTTGTAAAATAAAACTCCTTATGAACTTTGGCAGCATAAAAACCCCAGATTAAGCAATTTAAATATGTTTGGTAGCATAGCCTATACTCATGATAAAACTAAAAAAGAGAAGTTTGTCGAAAAGTTATTCAAAGGTATACTCGTGGGTAATAAACAAAATGTCTATAAGGTACTAAATGTTGAAACAGGTGAATTTATTTTAGCTCGTGATGTTATTTTTGATAAATTAAATTTTAAATCCTCACAACCTCCTGTACACATCAGCGGTATTGAAAATTTAAATTCAAGAAGACAGAAAACTGATCAAAATTTAGAAATTAGTGAAAATGAAGAGAGTAATGTTAACAAATCTGATACTAAAGCAGAAGAAGTTAGTAAAATGTCTAATTCAGGCGAAAACTCTCAAACTGATTTAGATTAAAGCAAACGAAGACGAAGTGCATGAATTAAAAATATGCCTAATACTTCTTATAATAAAGAGCATAGTTCCTACTTATGTGCACAGTTAATAGTTTGTGAAATTTCCAAGTCTTATAAAGAAATAGAAAACCGTAATGATAAAATTCAATTGGAGAAAGCAATAAAAGAAGAAATTGACTATCTTTTAAAAAATAATACATGGGCAATAGTGCCTCGTCTAAATGATAAAAATATTGTAGACTGTAGATGGTTCATTGTTATTAAAAATGATATCCATGGAAATCTAACTAAATATTTATTAGATATAGATATAGATATATAATATTTATTAGATTACTATGAAACATTTGCGTCAGTGCAAGTGGCACGGATTACCACTTTTGTATAATTGTAGCTTACGCGAATCAAAATAGATTATTAATCCATCAAATAGATGTTAAAACGGCTTTTCTTAACGGTTTATTAAAAAAGGCAATTTATATGCGTATACCAGAAGGGGTTAAAGCAAAAGAAGAGCAAGTATGTAAATTGAACAGGGCAATATATGGTTTAAAGCAATCTGCTGGATGTTGGTTTCAACAATTTGATCACGTACTCAAACAAAAGGGGTTTAAAAATTCCTCAGTTGATAGATGTTTATATATTCTTGATAAAGGTGATGTCACTAAAAATATATATACACTGCTCTATGTTGATGATCTTTGAATTATTTCTTAGTACTCCTCTGCCGACGAAATTAAATTATGAAGCCTTAAATTCTGAAGAATATTATGATGCACCTTCTAAAAATCTCTTCGATTGTTTAATATATGCAATGTTATCTACACGTCCAAATTTGTGCATAGTTTTTAACTTATAAGGCAGGTATCAAACTAACAACAATAGAGAACTTTGACTGTATTTAAAGAGAACACTAAGATATTGTTAGGTGTCAATTCTAATTTTTGGAATTAATAAAAGAATTGGCACATATTCAAAATGAAAAATATAAAATGTTTATTTGATTAGTAGAATGTATTTACATGACTTGGAATGAAGGATTATTTACAGTAAAAGTTTACATTGTTATACGGTTGTGCTGACTCGAGGCAACGAGCTGCATTGGTCGGCTGTGAGAGAGATGTTCTTTTGAGGAGAGATAATGAAAATCTGTCTAACAATAACACTGACCCAATGTCTCTGGGTCAAGTAAATTTGGCACAAAGCCGCATTCGGTTACTTTCGGAGATTTCCGGTTGCCTGTTTCGGCTCCCGTGCAGAAGCGGCCATTAACTTCCGATCGCAGTCGGAGAGAGACGAAGTGGAAATCCCAGGGGGAAACCCCACGGAGACGTGGTAAAAGTTTCCAAAATCTTCTTAAGTCTAAGTCGGTCCTGTTGTAAATAAAAATAAATAATGAAATTGTAATGGTTAACATTTTGTTGTTAATAAAATCTTTATAGAAACGTGCTTCTTTAAAATACCATACGGAGAGTAAAAGTTTTCCCTTTCGTATAAAATTCTTGGAAATATAAAAATTGTTAAGGACTGAACAGATATATTAAAGGGTCATTGAAACTTCGATTGGTTTATAAAAGAAATGATTTCAAAAACGTATCAATTGAATATGTAGATTCTGATTGGGCTTGTAATGCTTTTGATCGTAAGGGTACAACTGGGTATATATTCAAATTATTTGATCAAAATATAATTTGTTGAAATAGCAAAAGACAAAACTCAGTTTCCACGTCACCTACGGAGGCTGAGTATATGGCACTGTTTGAAGGGGTTAAAGAAGCCTGCTGGTTTATATATTATAATATTATATAAATGCATACATATTATAGTCTAGTGGTTAATGGTCTAACTTGGGTTTTCTTCTGGGTTTTTTTCCAATTAATAATAAAAATAGACCCGATAAATTTCGAGAAACAAAACGTAAGTTTTAATGTTAATCTTTATAGATTTTTTTTGAGTAGAAGTATTGGAATTATAAAAATATTTCAAGGAAATTAAAACTGCATGATACATAGAGATGTTTTTTAAAAAGAATTATGATCGACTTATTTTCCACGATGTTTACATAAAACATTCCTGGTGGCATGGAGAGTGTGTCATAGAGAACCATGCCTTTTTAGTCTTTCGACTGCTCTCGATTCGAACGGACCGATTGAATAAAATACTTCCTCTCAAATAATATTTCAAAGTGTAATTACTTATTTATTCCTTATCCCTTCCCTGCATTAACTAAGAGATGTTGCTTCAGTTTACTTTTTTTTTTTACTTTTTCTGAATAGAATTATTCCTCAAAATGGATACGTAATAGTTTTTTGGGTCGCTGATCACGAATTTGCTGTCAGATTTACAAATTAAAAATTTGGGATCCAAGATCGCGGAATTTATTATTTTTATAACAAAAAAATTTTATTTATTCTCTGCTAATTTCAGATATTGCTCGAATGTGAAAAAGTGTGGTAAGAGGACGTATAATTTCTGTAAGATTTGCGACTTATATGTTTGTTCAAATTGCCTCAGGCAAGCTCATTTACCTTAGATAAAACGACGTATGAAGAATACAGAACTCACAGAAAAAAATCATTAAAATACGAAAAAAGAAAAAAAAAATCAAAGAAAAAAAACGATTTTCGACAATCGTTTACCTCTACGTGGTGAGAAGCGGGCAGCATTTCATATAATGGCAAAAGACGATACAGAAACGAATCCATCATCGATAGAATTAGATAACACAGATTTGTAAAGTATGCATCTCGACAGAATATCATGAAATTTTCCATTCCAGTTCATCATATTGAATATGCAACTATGAATATTGCAAATCTGATCGCGAATGCTCCATTTTTCACCCAAAAAATCTTGTGGGCAATTTATATCCACAAAAATGAACATTTCTCGAAAGTATATCCGCCATATTAGATCCTATATTTTGAATTTCGTGAATCTGATTGCGAATTCGCAATCAGCGACCCTGAGAAGCCTGATATATAGATTTCAATGCAAAAACGGAAATTTTATCAAAAGTAAGGCCTCCATCTTGGATCCGCCATTTTGAATTTTGCAAAGCTAATAGCAAATTCGTGATCAGGAACCCAACAAACTATTATGTATCCATTTTGAAGAAGAATTCATTTCAGAAAAAGTAAAAAAAGTAAACTGAAGCAACATCTATAAATCTGCATGGAAAATAATTCACAAGTGTTGCAATCTTTGCAGTTTGATATTGAAAAAAAACATCCTCCACATTTTTCTAGTGTAAGTCCCATTAACACGATTCGTGCTATTCTTGAAAAAAGGCACTGGAATAATGCATTTTTTTACTTAAAATCGCCCAAAAAAAAAATTTTTTTTTTTACTTTTCTAAATGGTTGGATCGTACCGAGCGATCCTTAATACATATGGAAAAATTTGCCCCAAGGGAAATGTAAAGCGGCTTCATAAAAATCTAGGACCTCAAACTTACTGGAAATTTTTTTGTTATTCAGGCATTAATGGGTTAAATGAAGCAAAAATATTAATTTCTAATCTTTTTTTCACTACTTAGGAGTCCTACAGCGAATATTTCTATATGTGCGTAATAATTTTATTCAGATTATACTCATATAAAAATAATAATATCCAGGTTAAAAATGTTCATTTGAATAAAGAAAAAGGATAACTTTCGAGAGAGAAAAGTTTGATTGGGTATAAGTTGTAATGGCTGAAAAATCCAATTTTATCATATGAAAAAATGGTTAAAAATAAAATTTTGGCTTGATTTAAATAACTTCAATAATCAATGGCAATAAAAAAAGTTGAATGTGAAAAGAATTCGAAAAAAATGCAAGCTGCAGGAATCGAGCCTAGGCTTTCCAGCTACAAACTCGAGATACCTGAATTATACTACTAGTAGGAGTATTAATCCAAAAAAAATTCCTAAGGGTTTATGTTCCTCTTGTAAGTTATAGTTCAAAAGTAATTTTGGGTATATATTTAAAATTAAATGCGTTAAGACAGTTTTTTGCATCTCCTGAAAAATTAGGTTTTTGGCACTTACGCCCATATGAATGAAAATTGTGCCTTTTGTGAAAAACGAAAGGATAGCTTAAATACCCAAATAATAAATTTCAATAAAATAATTAGGAACCGCAATTTTTTTTTAAATTATACTTCAGTTTCTCTTCTAAAGTTCGTTACAATTAGTATCAATGGGACTTTTTTGTTGAGAATATCCTTAAATCTACAATCTCAATCTGAATTAGTAAGAAGCTACTATAATTTACGTATTTCTTTGACATGTATTTTTACTGAGACTTTCAGTAGTAATTGGGGGGAAGGGTTATCAGAAAAAAAAAGTTCCGTATTTTTGTACGGCCCCTTATTCAGACTTAAAAAACACTCTGTAATTTTTCATTGTTAAAGTTTTTTAAGACAGTAATGGACTATGTTGATTTTGTATTTCTTTTCATTACAACTTTTAATTCAAGGAACTTGTAAGACATTTAATTTGTCGATACAATTTTATGGCATATATGAACATCGTGTTCCTGAAAAATTATTTCAACCAAAGTTTTATTAGTATGGTATACTTGTTCCTGTTTCCGACATGTTCAACCGCTCTTCTGAAAGACAGTTTTCCAATTGTGTATAGGTACACTGGTATCCGAGTAAAAACAAGTAACTATCACTTAAAGGATTTTCTTCACTTTTAGGAGTAACTGAAGATGAAGATATTAATTTTGGTTGTATCTTTCTCTTCTGATACCACTAGTTTACAAGCATTTTTTACATTTACTGCCACTATATTTTTCTAATTGATTTTGGCCTCCTAAACTTGAAAATCGCATTAAAATTTGTTTATACAATTCTTTTACAAATATAAATTGAAAAAAAAATTTCTATGACAGCTCTACTTGAGATATGGTTCACATGTGAACCATATATCCATTTAGAAACTATTAATTCGGTTTTAAAAGGTGTCATAGTTAAAGTTCATCGAATCTGCAACAAATATTAGTGCCATGTTCCCTGGCGAATTTAGTGTTTAAGGTGTAATGAAACGAAATATTTTTAAAAAATAATTTTTTTAAACAAAAAAAAAACATACAAAATTTCTAAAACCAAACCAGTAAAAGAAAACTTTCAATGCGATTTTTAACTTTGGCAGGCCAAAATGCATTAGACAAATTTAGCGTCAATAATGTACCATTTTTTTAACTTGTAGAATAATGTATGTGAACAAAAGCTCTCTCTCTTTTCAATCTCCGTCAATAAAGTTTCCATGATTTGCTGTATTAGTTCTAAAAGCTGGAAAACTATTAACGACCTATTTAAATTTAACAATTAACAAGAGTTTCAAGCAGATTATATTTAACCTAAAATTACGTTTAATTTTATCCACAAATTTCTTATGAATATTTTTTGATTATAATTTACTTAACAATTATATTAATGGTTGATGCATATTTCAAGAGAAAAATATACTTTTCAACTAGCATTGAACTATTGCAAAAGAAAATAAATTTCATAGAGTTATTAAAAAACTTCAGTAAACAAATTATTGATTCAGAAGAAAATATTAAAAACTGACTGACTCATCCAAACAGTTTTTTGAAGTTTCTATTTCAAAAAACCTTACTTAAAAAATTATTCCTCGACTTCCATTCTTCTAAATGATATGCAAAAAATGCTTGAATGCAGCATACTGTGCGAGAATAATATTGCAAACTTGGTGAGAAGGAGTAAAAATTGCAAAAATATTTTCTCAGACGATTGTTGCCAAAAATAGTTTGTGATAAAGATCCACACACTCGTCAGTAATATAAAGAAATTCTCTCCTTGTTAGCCAAATTATGAATCAGACGTGGAATGTCTCGGCATTAGTTCAGATTATATAAAAACGAATCAATGTGAAGGAAAAACGAAAACAATAAAAATCAATGCGGAGTTATTTGGATCGTGTTTTTTTCAGAGAGATATCGAAAGAAGGTAAATAAGCTACACGTGTCGAAAGTTTTGAAGAAGGCAGTCTCAGCTCGAGATAGAAATTAGAAGAGGGTAAATTGATATTTCTCACGACGCAATGCCGATAACTAGTATGAGAAGAAGCAAAAGATATGAAGCAAAAAGCTCTCTTGGATGTTTGTGCCCTCTCAGCTGGAGGCGCCTCAGGTGTATCGGATTTCAGTGGTTCCGGTTTCCCGAAGCAACCCCTTTATGCCCAGGGAGTAAACCGAAAACGTTTATACAAAATGGCTATAAAATCCGATCGGTGGGCGATGAAACTGGGAGTTAGGAGGGTGGTGAAGGTGTACTGAAGGTGGTGAGCAGAAAAGGGGTGCTGCGAAGTTGCCCGAACTGGAAAAGAGGGTTGCCAAAGGCAACGCAGGCGGAGGATGGAAGTGCGATGTCGGTCTAAGAATCCATCAGCGAAACGGGTAATCAGGTGGAGCTCCGACTATATACCGGAGCACTTTCAGAAATCCAATTTCGCCGGCCATTTTTGCGTTATATTCGGCGGACTTTCTTTTCCATTCTTCCGGGACGGTTGCCCCCTGCCCAACGAATGGAAAGGAACTTGGATCCTTGCTGACTGTCGAGTCAACGATAGAAAATTATTTTCCACCCGGAAAAATCGCTCACCATGAAATAAGCTAGACCTCCAAAAGCAGGGCCTCGATAAGAAACTACACAAACTCATAACAGGTTCATCAAATTGTTATTAAAGAATTCGATATTTAAATGTAATGCAATTATTAAGAAATGAACGTTACTATACATAAACATTTTCAAGAAAACTCTATGGAAAGTCCATGGAATTATTCATTCCAGTTTTAATTACAACATAATAACTTTAACTGAATTTAATATATATATTTTAAACCTTTAATAATAATTGTACTCCAATTCAATTTTTTCTAATAAGTAATAGATGCTGAAGAAATTGGACTAAAAGAAAAGCTTCCAGCATACGGGTTTGAAAAATGAAATATCCTCGTTTTACTAATTTTTTTCCATACATTCCACGAATTCCGTGAACTTCATGAACTCGGCGAATTCCGCGAATTCCTCCAATTCCATAAATTCATTGAATTCCATTAATTCCTTAAATTTTATGAGTTCCTTGAATTGCATAAATTACTTGTATTGCATGCATTTCTTGTATTCCGTTAATTCTACGAATTCCGTGAATTCCGCGAATTTCTAAAATTTCACGATGGCCTTGAATTGCATGAATTCGCGCACTCAGCCGCTACCTTGCTGAAAATATGCTTTTGACCGGTACCAGTGTATAAACTTCGTTTTAAGAATTGTGAAAGGCTTCAAAAGAATAAAAACATTTTCTTAAGATTCCTGTAAACTTTAAAAAGGATTTTTTCTTTTGAAGAATTGTTTTAACACACAGTTGAAAAGATTTAAAAAGAATTTAAAAATTGGTAAAGAAAGAACCTGAAAGATTTTAGGGATTTTTGTATATTTGCAGTATTTTCTAAAAATTCTAGGAAAAATTGGATTCATTTTATTTTTATTTATAATAGGCCGACGTGTGAGTAGTGATTTCGAGGTGTTCTCCTTTTCGGGATTCCGGTATTAGAGAGGAACTCCGAGTGTTTTTGTTTGGATTAAAGGCTCCAGATTTCCAAAGAAAAAGGTAGGACGTTTGATTCCCTCCCTTTTATATAAAGTTATTAGCCCTAACCCTTAAATTGAGCATTGACATTGCGCGTTTCAAATTCTCTTAATGATCTTTTTCTAGAAAATTTCCTACAAAAGTAAGAAAATCTTTTCCTATCCACACTCACTCAACATATACTGTTATTCAGACTCTCTTACTAATTAGTCAGATTTCTTTTGAGTCCGTGCTGGCCATGGAATAACTGCGATCTTTAAAGATATTTAATAAATAAGTCAGGGGAGGGTCCACAACGAGTGGCAAGCCACCTCGTTACAACAAATAATAAGTGCTCAGTTGTTATACATCAAAATTCGACAATTTTACTTAAAAACTAAGCATTTTTTAAATAGAACAATTACAATTTTAACGTTAAAACTTTAAAAGCTCTTTGGAATTTTAACGATTCAAAGGTTTCTATGTTAAAAAATTTAGTTTTAAATTATTTACTTTTAAATATTTTGCTCCAATTTACTCAAAAATGGAAAGTCAAATATTGCTAAATATTAACTAATAGTCTTTTTCTTAATTAAAATTTCTTTAATTGAATGGGTTGAAAATTGAATATTTTAGACTAAAACAATATTTTCCATTTAATGAAAGTATTATATCACGCATATAGATATTATTATGAAGTTGAAAATTGTTTATAAAATTTCAATCGTTCGTTTAAATTTTTTGAATGACTAAGACTTTCGAATTTAAACAGTTATTATATGGAAATTCTTAAAGTGTGAACAGATTTAGAATCGTTTTGTCAAATCAATTATTGTTTAGTTTTTTGTATTTAAAGTACAGATCCATTTTCAAAATAATAATTCATTTCTTTCTTTTTACAGTTGATAAACAAAACTTTTTTATCAGAAAATTTAAACTTCAACGCTTTTCATTTTTACTTGATTGAGACTTTTTACGACTGCACATTAAAACTTTTCAAATTCATAATATTCGCTAAAAAATAAAAATATAAAATGGATAATTTTTAATCTAAAATATTTTCGAATTATGCATTGTAAACTGAATGATATCATAATTGAAAAAGATATCAATTCAACTAATTCTTTTTAAAAACTGCTGAAATCGAACTTAGACAGGTCTTTCTTCTGAAAATTTGTAAAATTCCTGGTCAAGAAATAAATTCAATGCCATTTCCCAGTTTTCTCCGGTCTCAGAAAATTCCTAGTCATTTCCCGGTTTTCGCGGTCTCCCGGTACAGTGGCCATCCTGAATATAATAACAGTTTCAAAAGTAAAAAAAAAATCATTCGAATTTAAGGTTCTCGTAAAAAATTCAAGAAGAATTCCAGATTTTCAAGACCGCTGGAGACCCTACAGTCAAGAGCTTTCATTTAAGTTAACCCCAAATTTCGTCATTTTTTAGTTTTTCAGCACTGATTACAAAGAGAGATAAGCGAATAATAATAGATTAATATGCCGTGGTGCGTATGATACTTTATCTGAAATAGGAAGAATAAGCGCTTTTGTATAGGGCGACATTATATGCCCGTAGCAGTACAATAAAGTGATATTTTACTGCCGCTCGGCGGGCAGGACAAGAGCTGTTATTCTGCTCCTTTCAGATAAAAATATTTTTCCTTTAATATAATACGGCTGTTTAACATTTATGAAAAATTTCAACCCTGTAGCACCAATATTGCAGGAGCTAGGATTTGAAAACCGTCGTTATGAGGGTTTCCGGCGTAGTATACGAAACTCGAGAAATGGCAGAAAATGAAATTTAAGCTTTTAGAGTCAATTAATTTCAATTTGGAAGCCTTCGTTATTGAGGCCTTTTCAATCCCTGCATAGCGGGGCTAAAGTAGTGTTTTTCAAGCATGGTGACGTACTTTTCCTTCATTGGGGAGCAAGAATAAGATGTCAGAGGTAAATAATGAAAATTATACCCCTGTGAGCTGACGAAAAGTCATCGTCAAGCAATCAGTTGATCAGTTGCAATGATAAATTTACCATTAAATTCTTTTAAAAAATTTCATAATTTTCCCAAATTTCCACAAGTTCCAAAATTTTCTAAATTCATATCAAAATTAAAATAAAGGTTCCGAAATTCCTTCATTTCAGCAGAAAGCGTGCGTGTATCCTAATCGTGTCAAAATTATGAATTTTTTATCAAATGCATCATATGCACGAAGGGGGAGGGGGCAGTTCAAATAAGAGAGGATACAAATCATACGTTTTTAAGTTTTAAGTTTCAAAATTTAAAAATTGTTTAATTTGAAGCTTAGCAAAAGTAAGGGCAAATGTTAATAGTGACGTCACGCATAACTGATCGTTTTATATACTTTTTCCATCTTCTTATTTTCCAGCAGTTTCCCACGGATTTCTCAGTAACTCTGCCCCAGTCATGTTTGACAGATTTTCCAGTAGATAAAGTTCTCGAAATTACATGAACTTTTCCTATTAAAAAAACAGTGGAATACAAGTGGCACTTCCGGGTAATGTAGTGTTTGTCAAGTGTTAGAAACTTTTAATCTCAATTCTCTCTGGATTTTCAGTGACAAGTTTTAATTATATATGGATTGTATAAATAAATAAATAGATTTTGAAACTATAAGCTTATAGAGTGCTAAATGTTCAGTGCAGTTACCTAAGATATGCTTCGGTTTATGAAACGGAAACCAAGTTTAACGGCTACTTCCGTTTTGGAGAGCCCTTTACTCCTGTTAGCTTTTACGAACAGACATCCACTGTGAGAGATCCTGGCGCGATCGATCTCCAGGGAGCTCATATCTTGGATATTGAATATACCAGCGCGATGGCTACTCGGGAAGGTACAGCTGCGCTCGACGGGTTTAATTGTGGGACTCAGCCTTTAAAGGCGGATGCAAATGAGTCGTAAAACCCTGAAGCCGCCGGTAGCCCGTTTACGAGCGCTAAAAGTTCAGTCTTCCGAGCGAACTAAGACGCATCGCGAACGCCAATGAAAAGAACAAGTACCTCACTTCGTACCTGCACTGCAAAGCAATTCCTCTCTCTCTCTCTCCTAGCTTATTCCATCACATTTTTTACTTATCACTATTTCCACTAGAGTAAGCAAATATTCCATTCACAGTCAAGATTTTTGTAGATACAAACTTTATGACCAAAATTTAAAAGCAAGATCTAAAGAACATTTGAACTTGGCATTTGTTCACTGAGAAAAAGATCTATTTGAATCAAAGATATTCTTTCTTTATTATACAGTCAAACATACATATGTTTGATTCAAATAAATTTTTGGTTGACGATACATTTTTTATTTGACTTTTGTTTAACTTAAACATTTTTTTCTCTTAAATTAATTACTATAGGTTGGAGGTTAGAGGACACTCTACAAATCTTGAAGCTCGAAATAAAGCCTTAAATCTTTTGAATAGGGTTCAGAATATTGATAGAAATCAACTCTTCTTTAAAATTGCGATTAAATCGTTGGGTAAGTCCCAGGTTTCAAGCAATTTTCGCGAAACGAAGGCTTCCATTTCTGTTACAGATGTCTGAAGTTACCCAAAAATAAAACTGGCTACGGTCTAGAATTTGTGAAAACCCAACCCTTTACTAGTTTACCCAGTGTAACTTGAAAATGGTCACGACTTCGCTTAGGTGTAGCCTTTACATTACTGCTTACACATTCCGCGAACAAATACGTTGACACATTCAATGTTTCAACCACCATTTTGAATGTCTAATACTAAGTGGAGCTCCAGCGCCCCGAAAAACTGACGCGCATTCTCGAAGAACTATTATTTGTTTATTATTATTACTATTCTTAAACCATTAAGCTGTTTCCCTTTCGGGGTAGGCGTGACTCACTCGGTGGAGAGGGAAGTAGTGTGAGGAAGAGGTTATAAATTTGTTTAGATTGATCTAGAATTCTCGTGTTATTTATTTAAATAACACGTTCATTCCGCAACACTGCTCCGACCCAGGT
>JAAAKG020188461.1:0-24968 GCA_010014905.2 Druon quercuslanigerum | reverse complement strand
GGAGAAAAGAAAAAAGTAATGGGGAAGAATATAGGAGAAAAAAGAAAGAGTATTCGGAGTTGTGTGATCAAAAGAAATAGGAAGAGAATAAAAGGTTTGAGGAAGAGGCAGAGAAGGCTTGAATTTTATATTGAATTTTATAAGCAAATAGATCAATTTCTTATCTTTTTGGTTATAAAATTTATTATTTTGTTGAAAATTCGTCTTTTTTCCATTTTTCAATTAATTTTGTCAACTTAAAACGTAAATACTCCATTTTTTGTTGAAAACTGATTTTTTAAAAATTTTAAATGAGAATTCCACTTCTTTGTGAAAAATGTCTTTTTTTATTGAATTCAGTTAGCTGAAAATCCTTTTTGTTGGTGCTGGAAAGGAAATTATTTAAGCTAAAAATTTAAATTCCATTTTGTTGAAATCTTATCTTTTTATTTGGAGATTCAACTGTTTGGTAAAAAATGAATTTAATTTTGCTAAAAATTCGTCTTTGAGTAGAAAGTTTTGTCAGGACGATCTTTATTAGTAAAAAATTCTAGTATTTTATTGAAAATTCTTTCTTTCGAAGTGCAAAATTATCTTAAATATGGTAGAAAAAGTCCTATTTATGGTTTGAAATTTGTCATTGGTTGTTGAAAATCAACTTTCTCTTTAAATTCAATTTTTTGGACTGAAAAATTGAACTGTCTTCTAAAAAATTCGTTCTTTTGAGATTTATCTCTTTTGATATGTGTATACTATTTTGGTTTTTGATACAAATTTTTGGTTATAAATTAATATTTTATTTTTGAAAATTCGCTTTTTCGGATTAAAAATTCGTCTCTTGATAGAAACACTTTTTTGGTTGAAAATTAAACTATTTTGTTGAAAAGCAATATATTTCTTCTAAAATCTTGAGCATTTCAAGCTTTTCAAATTGACTTTAATACAGTATCAATATAAATTTGTTGGTGAAGAATTTACTACCCTATTATTCGCCTATTTTTGTGAAAAATCATCATATTTCCTCTCACAGGCATTTTGGCAAGTGATCTCAACAGAAACTCAAAAAACCCAGAAAATCATATTTGAAAGTAAAACGAAATTTGCAGCAATCCTAATTTATCCTAATTTAATGTAATTTGGTGGAAACTGGTTTTTGGAAGCAATCGAAAATTGAAAGAATTTAGAATTTGCAGCAGTCAAAAAATTGGAAGTGCTTCTAATTTGAAAAATGTCCAAAAGTGGAAGCAATCCTAATTTAAGAATAATCGAAATTTGGAACATTATAAATTTAAAATATTAATGTTCACGAATGTCTTCTGACTGCATTGTTATGAAAATAGGCCAGCATAATATTCTTATCTTCAATTTGTAATTTTCTCTCTCTAATTTAAGAGTGGAAATTGAAGTGGTTGATAAGTGCCCTCAGACTTTTCAACTCTAGGGTTTTAATGAAATGGAAACGAGGTAATAACGTACCGTAACCAGAGTGATATATAGCGACCCTAGAACGTTTAAATTAAAAATAAACCTCAACATCTGACACAGCGTTTTCTACGTAAATTATAAATATCAATGAAGAGCGACGTTTAATATTCTTGCCTTGACACTTCTAAAATAAGTTTCATGGTATTCTAATTTATAACTAAAGTCGAAGTCCATCGCTTTTTTTTTTATTTCAACTTGCTCAAAAAAAATTCTGAATAGTCATCCGGACAGCCGCAGAAGTGATAGAAAAAAAGTACACTTTCTATGCCAATAGGAAGTCCCGATCAAGCTGAATCCCCTGAATAGATGTGATAACAGAGTTACTATTTTCATCGAAAGAGAAATTTTTTCTACCTCTTGTCTCGCTGTGCCACCCACGTACCAAGAGTATTAGAAGTCAGAAATATTCAAAATGATATTTCTTGCACTGTTTATTTTTTTGTGGAAACTAGTTATTTTAATTCAAATTTAACCCATTAAGTCCTGATTGGACACATTTTTAAGATTTTTTTCAACGGCTCTATTAACTATGAAATCGGTCATAGAAAAAATCGACAACACCTATTTCCGACGTGAAATTGTCTGATCTTCCTATTTCTGCAGTTAGAATTTGAAAAAATGCATATTTAAAAAGATATATTTGTTTATTTTACAAAAAACACGAATTGTCGATTGAAAAAATTTTTAATATGTAATTTTAGGATCGAAGTCATCGGTAGATTTTTTTGATTTCTGCATTAAAAGTGTCCATGCACTCCAGCCTTCAAAATGTAATGGTAGGTTTTTTTCAAATTAAACATGGCGGCATCCAATATGGCGGCCCAAATAATAAATTTTTTAAATTTTTCCGTTACTTTTTCCTGAACTAACAATTTTTATTTTATTTTTGATAAAAATTAGTGCAAAATAGGTTTTTTGCGTCGCTAATTGAGAATTTGCCAAAAATGTCAAAAAATGCTTCAATTTTCATGAAAATGCATAAAGGGGTTTTTTTGGGTCGCTGATTAGCAATCTGCTATCAGATTTCCAAAATTCAATATGGCGGATCCAATATGACTGCCAAACATTTGAAGAAAATATTCAATCTTCATGAAAATTTTTATAAGGGGTTTTTATGGGGCGCTGTTTACGAATCTGTTATCATATTTTCAAAATTTAAGGTGTTGGATCTAATATGGCTGCCAAAAATTTCAAAAAATTGTTCAAATTTTTTAAAATTATGAATTGGGAGGTTATGGGTCTACTGTCTTAGCCGCCATATACTATATGTCGTTGCCCGGATTTCACCACGAGGAGTTTAACGCAATAAACAAAGCGTTTTCTTTTTTTTCAAATTAAAATTTTTTTTTAATAAAACCTTTTATAATCAATAATCCAAAAACTTAGTATAAGATTCTAACTTATTTATTCAGATGTTCAAAATTCAAGTAGGCAGATCCAATATGGCTTCCGAAAATTTCGAAAAAATGCTTCAATTTTCATGAAAATGCATAAAGGGTTTTTTTTGGGTCGTTGATTAGCAATCTGCTATCAGATTTCCAAAATTCAATATGGCGGATCCAATATGACTGCCAAACATTTGAAGAAAATATTCAATCTTCATGAAAATTTTTATAAGGGGTTTTTATGGGGCGCTGTTTACGAATCTGTTATCATATTTTCAAAATTTAAGGTGTTGGATCTAATATGGCTGCCAAAAATTTCAAAAAATTGTTCAAATTTTTTAAAATTATGAATTGGGAGGTTATGGGTCTACTGTCTTAGCCGCCATATACTATATGTCGTTGCCCGGATTTCACCACGAGGAGTTTAACGCAATAAACAAAGCGTTTTCTTTTTTTTCAAATTAAAATTTTTTTTGAATAAAACCTTTTATAATCAATAATCCAAAAACTTAGTATAAGATTCTAACTTATTGATTCAGATTTTCAAAATTCAAGTAGGCAGATCCAATATGACTTCCGAAAATTTCGAAAAAATATTCAATTTTCATGAAAATTAGTATAAGGGGGTTTTACGGATCGCTGATTACGATTCTGTTATCAGATGTTTAAAATTAAAGATGGTGGATTCAATATGGCTGCCAAAAATTAAAAAAATTATTCAATTTTCATGAAATTATGAATTGGGAGGTTATGTGTCGCGTTTCTTAGCCGACATATATGGTATTATGTGTCGTTGTCCGGCTTTTAGCAAGAGGAGGTGAACGCAGTAAGGAAGGCCTCTTCTTTTTTTAATTTTTTCAAATTTGTCAAATTTTTTTTATTTTTATAAATTTTTTTTAAAATAAAACCTTTTATAATCAATAATCCAAAAACTTATTATTAGATTCTAACTTATTTATGATAAATTGAAAAGCAGGGTGTGCATAAATATACATCGCACATATTGTAGATTTTCTGCGTCCTTGAACCACATTCTTAAAATTTGAAGATTTTTGTTTTTGATTCTACTGTGAAATTTTCATTTAATTTACTTAATTTATCCATTTTATTGCTAGGCGTTAAAATAAATGTTTTAGCTGCTTAGGAATCTCGTTTTTTTCTTTTTTCATTTGAATATCTTCAGGAAAATTGAACAATTTTTTGTAATTTTTCGCAGCTATATTGTATCCGCCATCTTGAAGTTTAAAAATCTGATGTCAGATTCGTAATCAGCGACCCAAAAAACCCACCTATACGAGTTTACATAAAAATTGAACAATTTTTGGAAATTTTTTGCAGCCATATTGGATCCGTTATCTTCAATTTTGAAAATATGATAGCAGATACACAATGAGCGACCCAAAAAATCATCTTGCACTAATTTTTATTAAAATTGAACAAAAATTGTTAGTGCAGGAAAAAGTACCGTGAAAATAAGAAAATTTGAATTTAAGACGCCATATTGGATGCCGCCATGTTTAATTTAAAAAACCAACCACTGCATTTTGAAGGCTAGAGTGCATGGACACTTTTAATACAGAAATCAAAAGAATCTACCAACGATTTCGATCCTAAAATTACATATTAAACATTTTTTTCATTTGATATTTCGTGTTTTTTGTTAAATAAACAAATATAACTTCTTAAATATGCATTTTTTTGAAGTTTTAACTGCAGCGATCGAAAGTTCAGACAATTTTACGACAGAAATAGGTATTGTCGATCTTTTCTATGACCGATTTCTTAGTTAACAGAGCCGTTGGAAAAAATCTTAAAAATGTGTCCAGTCAGGACTTAATGGGTTAATATATTGTTTTTAGGTGAAATTGTGTCTCACTATTCCAATTGAGTATTCCATAATTTTTGTTTAAAATTCATCTCTCTGGCGGAACATTAACTTTTTAAACTAAATATTTAACTATTCAATTTTTGTTTGAAAATTTATCTTTGTTAGTCGAAAATGCCATGTATTCTTTATTGCAATACATTTCTCAAAGTTCTGGAACATTGAATAATTCACTTTTTTGGAAGATTTATTTGCAAATATTTTATCTTGAGAGAATGAAGGTAGGAAGCCCTTTAGTGGCTACAAATGTGCACTCATGTAATGCGAGTGTAGTCTATTAATTAAATTGATGATAAAATGATTGTTACGCATGAAATGTCACTTTGAATATTTCTGGTTTTAATCACTGTTGGCTCTGTGGCGGAATAGTGGGAAAAGTGGTAATCTCTTACTTTGAATTAGTAAAAATTTAACTAATTAAATTAATTTTTTAACTTTTGACTGATGAATCAATTATTTCATAATATTTATTGATGTAATCAGTAAACAATTTTACTAATTATATCAGTTTATTGAGTTTTAACTTAAATCAACTATTTCATAATGTTAACTAATGTATAAATAGTAATAAAAACGTCAAAGAACATAACTTAAATAAATCACGCCAACTCGGATAAGAAAAATTTATTATGCTGTGACAGTGAAAGTGACAGTTGATAAAAATATCTTCATGGAAATAAAATGTTTGTTGGTTTTGAAAGCTAATAAAATACACCGAAAAAGCACAATAAAGGTGATTTTTAAAAATAAGAATACATTTTTTAAATTCCGCTATGAATATCATTTGAGTAGAGCGCTATCCATATGTGGTGAGGAATTCTCACCGTGGACGAGTCCTGTCAAGCACCGTCAGAGTGGCCAGGGTGTCTACCCTACCTGGAAAACCTGGAATTGTCAGGGAATTTTTATACACCTGTAAAAACCTGGAAATGTCAGGGATTTTTTTTATAAAGTCAGGGAATTTTTTCGAGTGTTATACTTTTCGTGTGTTGTCCTTATTGGTTTATTTCTACTGTTTTAATTAAAAATTAAAATATTTTTGGTTGAAATATAACTACATATGTACTACATTTTTTGTTACGAATTTATCTTTTTGTGGGTGACAATTTCATTATTTGATTGAAAGATGAACTCGTTTTTTAAAAATAATTTTTTGCTCAAAGATTCGTCATTTTAATTAAAAATTCATTTCTTTGGTTAAAAATGAGCTGTTTTGTTGAAAAATCCTCTTTTCGGTAAAAGTTAATCTTTTGGGTAGAAAATTCAACTTTTTTGTTCAAAGTTTAACTATTCGAGTTACAGATTAATTTCATTTGAAAAAATACGTTTGGTTAATAGTAGAACTACTTAGTTAAAAGTTAAAAATTCAGTTAAAATATCATCTTTTTTGTTTAAAATCCATCTATTCCAGTTAATGATTCATCACTTTGTTTGAAAATTTGTCTGTCCTTTTTTTTCATTAATGTTTTTGTCTAAAAATTTAACTTTTCTATTTTTTGTTGGAAATGGATTATTTTTAGTTCAAAGTTGAACTATTTCGTTAAAAAAATTGTTTAGTTGTAAATTCAACTATTTGTTTAAGAATCCATGTAGTTCGTTGAAAAATATCCACATTAATTTTACCTAAAATGCACTGAATTTTATATATAAGATTCTCAGATAAAATTGTTTTTGAATTATTCAAATTCGTGAAAAATACATAATTTATAATAAATTCGTGAAACTGTATACCTATTCCGAGTTAATTGTTTTGAAAAATGTAAAATATTTAACTGACTCCAGACTATGAAAAATTATACCTGGAAAAATCTTTATAGACCTGGAAAAAACCTGGAATTGTCAGGGAATTTGTTTCTACGATTTAAGTAGACACCCTGGTGGCGAACTATGTGGATTTCGGAACACTTGGGGAATACAAACGTCTGCAAATGTCGAGTTTTTTGAATTTTTCAAATCGTATTTTTAAAATAAATTCATTCAAAAGTAGATCATAATGTATACTAAGTATAGCCTTTTAAAATTAACTGATTTCATCAATTGAAATCTTACTGTTCAATCAATAGTTTCGTAGCCGGGTTCTATTCTTTCGTATAATTGAATGAATTAGTAATTTTTATTTAACTAATTTCTATGGCAATTAGTTGAATTTAACTGATAATCAGTTATATTTTACTAATTGAAATTTAGAGAGTAGAAAAAGTACCCTTTAGATGACAATAGTAACACAAAAAAAAAGGTTGACTACCCTGAATGATATGACTTGAAAGTTAAATCCTTTTGTTAAAAATTACTCCTTTCGGTTTAAGATTTATAATTTTAATTACAAGTTTACGTCTATGGCTGGAAATTTAATTTTTTAACTGAAAATGTAACTTATTTCATTTGAAGATTTTATTGATTTAGTTAAAAATTCATATCAATTAAATTTTACCACTTTCTATTTTTTTAAACTAGTTTTTTTATTGAAATTTTTTTTAACTGCAAGTACATCTCACTATATTATAATTAAATATAATATAATTTTATAATTTAAAAATTAATCTCTTTGGCGGAACATTAATTGTTTTAACGGAATATTTAATTATTGAATTTTTGGTTAAACGTTAAACTCTTTTGTCTAAAAAAAATTTTTTTTTTTTTTAAATTCGTTTTTTCTTGGAATGGAAATCAAGCAATTATTTTTCAAATTTTGTTTAAAATTTATCTGTTGCAGTTCTAGGCTTCTTATTTCAGTTTGTAATTCATCAGTTGGTTGAACATTAGTTTTTTTAACTGAAAATTTAACTAGTCAATTTTTGGTTGAAAATTGATTTTTTTTAGTTCAAAGCCAAACTATTTAGTTGATTTGTCTTTTTAGTTGAAAATTCAACCATTTCGTTAAAAACTCATTTATTTTGTTTTAAAATCTTATTTTTGGTAGAAAATAATCTTGTTGTTTGAAAATTGATCTTCTTAGTCGAAAACTCATCTTTTTGATTTAAAATTCTCAATTTTTTGCAACACTCTCTCTCTCTCTCTCTCTCTCTCTCTCTCTCTCTCTCTCAACTTAAAATTCGTCTTTTTCGTTGAATCCAACTATTTTTACTTCAAAATTAATATATTTTTAGGTTGAAATATCAACTACTACATTTTTCGTTTAGAGTTAATCTTTTTTGCAACGAAAACATAATTACTAGGTTAAAAGTCAAACACTTTTGTTAAAAATTAATTTTTGTTAGCTTGATGAATGATACTTTTCATTGTAAATTCATCTCTGCTTAAAAATTGAACGATTTTAATGGAAACTTCGTTTTTTCTTGGGTCAAACATTAATTTTTTAACTAAAAATTTAAATATTCCAGTTTAGGCTGAAAATGTTATTTTTTGTTGAAAATTCTTAGTTTTTTAAAAATAAATTACTCTGAATATTCCATTATTTTCTTTGCAAATTTATCTCTTTGGTGGAGCATTATTTCTTTTTAACTGAAAACTGAACTATTCAATTATCACTTGAAAAGTTATATTTTCTCAGCTAAAAATGCACGTAGTTTGTTGTTTTTGTTTTTTTTTCTGCGTGAAAAATTAAGGTTTTGATCTGATAAGTAAACTTTTTCAATTTTGTTTGAAAATTGATATTCTTCAGTTGAAAATTCAAGTTTGTCGTTGAAAAATTATAATTTAGTTAAAAATTCTTTCTTTTTGGTCATTAACTGAACCTAATAAGAACAAGGTTGCAGAATCCATCATCATTGATTCAGAAATATTTTTTTTTGTTAAAATTTTAAAATATTTATTATTATTGGATTCGATTGCAGTTTAATATATATATTTTAAAAATTAAAATCATTTGATAGAAAATTAATACGCTTAACAAATTAATTTTTCTGTTGAAAATTCGTCTTTAAATTGCAAATTTCGCAACTGTTTGGTTTTAAAGGCAACTATTTGAAAAAATCAATATTTTGTTTGTTTAGGAAATTCAGAGTTTGAGTAATAATTTATATTTCTGGGTTCGAATTAACTCTTATAAAGAATTTTTATTTTTTCGGGATTAAAACTAATTTTTTGTTTAATATTTGACTTTTTAGCATGAAACCCCAACTTTTTGGTTAAAAATTCATCACTTCTGGTAGAAAATTTATCTCGTTTGCCTAAAAGTTCAATTATTCGGTCCTAAATGTAAGTTAGGGAAACTCTTTTAAAAAGAGATATTCGATTGCTTTTAGAGAAATTGAGACCTTTCGTTGCCTCAAAAGATAAAGTGTTACTCAATTATGAGAAAGTCTTCGACTCTCCGATTTCTCAAAAACAGAAAAAAATCTAGTCTCTGTTTTAGGTTTCTTTTTACTTGGGATATTCTAGAGATCACATAGGTTTAGTAGTTGAATTGGAGGGAAAATAGGGGAATCATTTCTTCCAAAGAAGGGGACATTTTTTTCATTCAAAAATACCATGGCTGAAAAAAAAATTAATAAATGTAACACTTTTTATAAGAAACCACAAATTTAATTAATTAATTAAATTTAAAAAAATTTAAATATTATTTTGTTTAAATATATAATGAGATATCACAGTACATCAAATATACTAAATGTTTTAACGCACTGTATGATTATTAACATATTTAGAAAATTAAATTTCTAAATATTATTAATTTTTAAATTTAAGCTTCTTCAATCTACTACATTTTCTTGAGATAAGAAATATTTTTTTCGATTAAGTAAATATTGTATTGTGCGTATTCGTAACGATATTTTCTTGATTCAATATTAAATTTTTTCCCGTGTATTTATCCAATTTCTCTCTATAACGGCAGTTTTCTCAATATTTACAATTTCTGTTTTACAGTTTTTCTCTGTTATTGCATGAAAATATTTTATCCCTACAAAACTCCCTCTTAAATCAAAAATCTAAGAAGTAATAATCAAAAATAGCCGTAAGTAATAAAAAATTATAAATAACAAATAAATAAAACCAATTTATAACCTTTTAATGATTATTGGAAAACCGTGTTTAATACAGGCTGGAACTAATACAGAAACCCGAGCTCCCACGAGCTGGCATTTCCTAACAAAGTGATTCACTTACGGTGAAAGCACCCTTCAACCTAAGGAAAATGTTGAACTACCATCCTTTAGCTAAGGGGCTTACTTGAATTGTCGAGCAAACCACCTTTATGGAATTACGACTATTACGAGCTTTGTCAATTTCCATACCCTTGCATTGACTGACAAAGTCGTCAGGATGAATGCCTAAACGAGAAATCGGGAAAACCGGAAAATTTCCAAGAATTTTCTTGGAAAATTCTTGGAAAAATTAACGATGTCGAGAAGCTTCTAACCTGTAGTGGTTCATGTCCGTGCTAAGCTTCTAGAACTTTCTCGGAGGGTCTTGATGACGTCACACAATAATAATATTGGACAATATTGTGTCTGCCAGATTCATGTTAACAGGTTCAAGGTTATTGCAAGAAAAACAAGGATAATTAATTGATTAAACGAACTTGCCAATGTGAAGTTCAATCATAATTATATAAGTCGTCTCGCCCGAATAGATCACAAAGTAGTACCATCGTATCTGCATGGTTCGCGCCACAATTTTCGAAGACCAAGGAAAAAAAGAAAAAACTGTTCCCTGGCTCCCTCTACAACTTGAAAGGTCAGGTTAGTCATTAAGTTGAAAGAAATAGCCACAATATCGCGATACAGTAATCTTGGGGGAAAAACAGCTTGTCATCCAAGATATGCCGTAGGGTAGGGAGGGATTGATCTATTCGGATGAGACGACTTCTTTAATTGTGATTGAACTTCACACAGGTAAATTCGTTTAATCAATTAATTATACTACGTCGTCTCGTCCTCTAGATCATAAAGTAGATGTTTAAATAATAGCTTAGTGAGTTGCATCTTTACCAACGCCTTTATTTAGGACTTATAACGATTTCTGATCTTCTAAGGTATCTAATACCCAATCCGCAAAACGCTCATCGGAGACTAATGGTCTATTGTTGAATTTCGCAAAGACATTTGAGCCCATAGTCCAACCCGCAGCCTGCCTTATTATTTCGACATTAAGGCCCTTTCTAAGAGCTGCTGAAATGGTCGCATGGCGAGTGCTGTGTCTTGAAATGGTAGACGTGTCAATCCCGCTTATGAAAATCACGTTTTAAACCATTGACTCAGCGTTTGACTAGTAACCACCTTAAATAGTTTTCTGTATGTAATGAAAAGATAGTCATCCTGGACTCCTCTTAGCTTGCTTGTTGAATCTAAATAAGCTACGAGGACAGAAGCAACGCAAATCTTTGGCTGTTTTATAAAATAAGGGATTGATAACAATGGTTGGAACTTATTTGGGGCGGAAGTTTTAATATTCTCTGGAATCTTAATCAAGATTTCACTACCGGAATAGGACCCCACGTGTACTTATACTTACGTGCTGGGGTATTCAGCTTAGTAACACCCTTAAAAAATCTCTTTACTGTATCATCATCACCCAATTCAAAGGGAACTATTATCGAAATTGCTGATCTATAAGTATTAAGGGATCCGTAAGTCATTTCTTTATCTACAAGCGTACTAAGAAACTTGAAGACTGCCGAAATGCTTGGGTTATATGGATCGAGCGACTTTCTGCACAGAATGCCCATCAAGTCTAGAGCTGAGTCATACTGCTTAAGGGTTGATTTAGACAGTGAAGCTTCTATCACAGCCAGCCCTTTTTCTGGAACATCCCTTAGTGAGAAGGATTTCCTGATAACCTGCCTGCAACCAGGGTAAGAGAGGCTGAGAGTGGATGAGGTTCCCTGAAAGGTGAAATCAACAAACCATGTGACCTGTGAAATACCAACATCTCCCCGATTAATAATATCTTTAACAGGGGAATCGATACTTGAGTGGGCCAGTAGGGAACAACAAGAATACCCTCTGCTTTGTCAATAGATATTTTTTGTATGGCCCGCAAAATCATACTGAACGGAGGAAATCACAAAAAAAATACCTTTTCCAAGAAACAGTAAATGCGTCTATTGCTGTGGAATTCGGATCTCTTTTCTAAGATATATATTTTTCACATTTGGCATTGTTTAACGATGCAAATAAATCTATATCAGGTTCTTTCCAGTGCTTCTTCATTTTTCTGAAGCACCTCATACCCAGTTCCAATTCGGTACCTATAAAAAGAATTCTAGATTCTCTATCTGCTTCGATGTTCTCCTTGGAACTAATCACACTATTGCCAAATTTGCTTAGTTATTCCGTGCAAATGTGGGTATTGAACTCTGCTTATTCTTTTAATATATGCAACGACAGTTGTATTGTCAATCCGTAAGAGGATCTCACAATCCATATAATTATTGAAAAACACGTTAACCCATAAAAAGCCGCTACTAACTCTAGACAGTTGATGTGGAAGGAGCAGTCCATCTCACTCCACCATCCATGAGTCTCCTGAGCATTGCAGAAAACATCCCAGCCGGTAGTAGATGCATCTGAAAATACTTCTAAACAATAATTATATTGCCTAATAGGCTAGTATGCATGCATTATGTTATTTTGCCACAAGGTAAAATCCTAAAATTTAAGATAAATCTCTTCTCACTACTAGATTTGTCAACCAGAAAATAGGACGACAAAAATTGATCATGGCAAGCTTGACACTTGACTAGTGCTCCTTTCTTTACAAGCACTGTGACAGCACTCTCCATATCCAGCAATTCCTTCCCTGAAAAGGTGGGAAGATCTGGAGGATATAGTTGGACAGGTTTTATTGTTAAAATTTAACCTGTATCCCTTCACCCACTCAAGAATTGTTACGTCTGAAGTTATTTTTTCCCACTCATCGAAAACCCACTGTAATCGACCAGGAACTATACTTATGTTTACTGTTTCGGTCGATACGATATTTTGGGTTGCAACTCCTGTCCATTCTGGTTCCATTGGTTCTGCTTGCTCTGATTCCGTTAATTCTGCCCGCTCCGAGAATACGATTGATATTGCTTCTGGGGCAGGCCCCTCGAGTTTAAAGATCTCGTGTTCTTGGGTTCAGCAGCAACTGGTGCAGGCTTGCGTTGCAGAGGCTTCGGAGCTGAAGGAACTGAATGAGTGACTTTAATGTTTAGTCATAACTTTTCAGCTGCCATTGCAGCATTAACGTGTTTGTCAAAATCCTCCCCATAGAGAAGCTTGCCCACTAGAAAATTCTCCGCCAACGCTAATCCTTTCGGAACTTTTTCAAACAAAGGAGTGAAAAAGGATCTCCTGGACGATGACAGAGTGATTTAAATCACACATGAGACGCACTGCATCACTTAGTTTTTGCACATTCAACTTATCATTTGGATCTTCAGAGAACAACAATTTGTCTAAGACTGATCCGGTTGCTGATATTGCCGCGCCCAACTGATTCTGTGCTAGCACTTGATAATTGTTCTTCCTGATTTGCTTATCATCAATCGGGGCCAAAATCTCAGGACTCATTTGTGAAACTTGCATAAACTGACCATTTTTGATTGGAGGATATGTAGTCAGCAGTTCTTGATGTACCTATTTTTTGCAACCTCGTTGGAGAATATTAGTCCATCTTTTTGCAAGAACGGTATGAACTTCTGGAGACACAGTCACAGAGCCAATAACGTCATCGCCCAAAAACTTTAGCACTTCATATGAAGGAATTGGATTAGCGGTCTCCTTGGAACGTTGACACCATCGGTTTATTCACCTGAACCATCATTTAAGGTTAGGTTTTCATCAGCGGCTTCGGTAACAGTAGGAGGCTGACTTCCCGGGCCTAGCCTAACTTGTTGGTATTACAGGGATCTCATCATCTAATACGGGCGATAAGTACTTAAGCTCATTGGAAACTGTGATTTATCTTGAACTTCGCGCTTGCGCATTCAAAGGCGTTATACTCCACATTTTTCCACTTGTGGAGTCTCTTGGATCTCGATCGGGCAGCAGAGTCTTGCCAAAATCTTGATAAGCGGCTTGCATCGAATTTCGACTCGCAGAGTATCTGTCTTCTCGTCGACTTCCATCAGGAAAATATGACTTACTTCTCGAGCGATGACCACGACTGGATCGGTCCCTCTCACGTGAATGCGATCTTGAGCGACAAGCATGGCGATGGCGGCTGCCATACCGCAGACTTTGCAGTTTCTTTTCAAATTTCCGAAGCCTCCCTTCCATTCCCGTCTCCGAATCATCTCTCCACGACGCTTATGTTTTCTAGAACTGCTGGACGATCTAGATCGATCTCCCATATTAAGTAAGGGTCAGTTAGACCAAATTTAAATAGGGACCCACTTAAACGCACTTGTGTTGCGAACCGTACAAAACAACGTAATGTCTAACCTGACCAGGGAAGTTTTAGAGGGAGTCAGGGAAAAGTTTTTTCTTTTTTTCCTTGATCTTTGAAAATTGCGGTGCGAACCATGCACATACGATGGTACTACTTTGTGATCTAGAGGACGAGAGGACGTAGTATAAGCTATTGCTTCCTTCTAGGTAAAACATTCATTTAATGCGCAAAAAGATATTTTCTGTGTGTTTATTAAATTAAATTATTTAAACTAACAATTCCTGCCTTTATTTAATGAGCTAAAATATCTGCTGCTTCATATAGTCATACATTGCCGATATTTTTTCTCTGTAGTGGTTCGTGTCCGTGTTAAGTTTCTAAAACGTTCCTGATGACGTCATCGAATTTACTGCGCAATTTCTGAGAAGGTTTTTTTTCGTTTTAAAATAATTACTTTGTTGCAGCATATGATGCCATGTCGGGAAATATTGTGCGAACGTCTCCAGAAATTCGGAAGAGGGGGTAAGCGTCCATAAGAGGTGACCAGCTCTTCTCTTTCATCAGTTTATTTTATTGTCAGATGTCAGAGTATAAAGAAGCAAAGCAGCAAGAGCTAAAAATTCGTTTAAAGTAGAATGTTTTCAATGTTGGTGAGATAGGTTTCATGATCACTAATAGTAATATGTGTACCTTTTTATCTCTGAATTATAGAAGTTTCTAGACTGTCGAAAAATGTTTTTCACGCATTATTTGCGCAACAAATTAAGAGAGGAATTGTTAGTTGAAAGTATTATCTATAAGGAAGCATTAAATCAAATTTATGTAGCCAAAATAGGATATTATGCATAGCTCTCCATGTCAAATGTCATCTGTATTTTTTGCGCATTAAATAAATAAAGACAGGAATTTTAGTTGAAGTATCATGCATCAGGAAGCAATAAATCAAATTAGTAGTCAAAATTGGATGTCATAAATAGCTCTATTATATAAAATTTCACCTATACACCTGCATATTTTGCGCATTTAATGAATGTTTTATCTAGAAGAAAGCAATAATACATCCTTGTTTTTCGTGAAATAACCATGAACCTGTTTACATGAATTTATCTCAAAAAATAAAATTATTATTTGGCGACGTTATAAATACCATCCAAGAATGTTCTATAGAAGCTTAGCACAGACACGAACCACTACAGGTTAGAAGCTTCTCGATGTCGGTAAAATTAGAATTTGCAGCTAGAACCTGCCCAGCTCATCTACTATTCTGAGTTGGGACAGGAGATTTCAGTGACAAATTATAATTTTGACTTTAAAACAGAAAATATTCTGAAAGATTTGTAATTATAAAATAAATATTTTAAAATTACATAAAGAATTATAATGGTCCTGACTTGAAACAAAAGTTTCGATAAGGATTATACTTTTAATTCTATTTTGAGACTTGGAATTTCACTAAAGGATGATTTTTTTCATTTTAGGTTTACTTAGAGAATTTTTCTCATGGAACAGGTATTTTGAAAAAGAATTTTAATTCTGAGTTCGGACAGAGTATAAATAAAATTAATATTTAAACATGGCATAAAAAATTATGGTCATTCTGACTTGAAGCAGGAAACTTTTAAAAAGGATTATACTCGTAATTCTATGCTGCCACATGGAATTTCAGTAAAAAAATTATATTTTCCATTCTAGGCCCACAGTAGAACATAAAATTTCGCCAAGAATAATTGTAATTAGACTTAGAACAGGCAATTTTTTTATGGAAAAGAATTTTAATTCTTGTTTGGAAGAAGGGAATCTAAAAAATTTCTTATTTAAAGTCAGAATTCGACACAATTTTAAACTTACCTCTTCCAAATTTTCGAAAAAGAAAGTAACTTTATTTCTGAGTTATGATTGAAATCTTTAAAAATAAATATAATTTTGACTTTGAGCAGGGAATTTCGGAAATGAATTTATTTGTGACTTGGTATAGGAAATTTTCTAATAGAATTATAGTTTGGACGGGAAGGAAATAAATAATATATAAACAAATTCCCGGAAGAAATGACAATTTAGAGTTTGGAACAAGGAATCACGTACAAAATTATGAACGGAAAATTTTGTAGAATAATTTTAATTATGCTTTATAAAAAGGAAATTCATAAAAACCATCCCCGTTGCATGTGAGAATTCGTCAGATTTTAAAAATTTCTTTTTGTTTGAATTTACTTCTGATTTGGAACAGGGAATTTCAGTAAAGAATTAATTGTATAATTTGACTTGAAACATACATTTTCTCGTGGCTTCCATGAATTTCTGGGATTTTATAGTTTCCCGTGACTTTAAACTCTGTTTATGACATCAATTAATGCTTTCTTTTAATTTTTCACTATGATAAAATTTTCTATTTTAGAGGCAGTTTCACTTAGCATTTTTCCATCGTAATACATACCATCTACGAGCACTTTCTGCACATGTGATGTAGGGTGGCTGTGAAAGCTATACGCATTTGAACACTCGTGAAAATTTCGGCTGTAAAGCTTTAAATTCAATTAGACTGAAATAGGTCCTCATAAAAGAATATATGGAAAACGTCATTTCTATAGTTCATAACTTTGAATTAGTGGTAAAATCATGAGCTCTTGTTCTGTAGACTTAAAATAGAAACTTGATTGATATTTGAGAAATCGAATCAAAAATCTAAAGTTGGGCGTATTCCAACTGTGAAAGAATTAAAACATTTTAAGTGCATAATTTAAATTTAAAGGCGATCGAAAATTAAAAGCATTGGTATTTATGACAATCCAAAGTTTGAAGCATTCCTAATTTTGGAAATCAAAAAATGGAAGTCCTAGTTTGGAACAAATAAAAAATGGAAAGAAATCCTATTAGGATTGCCTTTTAAATTTGTTAAAATTTGGGACCGCTTAAAATATTAGGAAGCATCCAAATTAGGATTTCTTGAATTGAGAACATGTTTGTTTCCGATTTTGGACTGTATCCAAATTAAAATTGCTTTCTTTTCTTGGAATTTAAAATTTCAGATATCATCGAGATTAGGATAACCTTTGAATTGCTTAAAATTTGGGACCACTTAGAATATAAAAAAGCATCCGTATTAGGATTGCTGGAAATCTTTGGAACCAAATTAAAATTACTACTTATTGAGAATGATTTCTATTTTTAGAATGCTTGCCAATTAGGACTGATTTTAAATTTCTCATAATTTGGTACCGTATTCAAACTGGGAAGCTCAAAACTTTAGAAAGCATCCGAGCTAGGATCGCTTAAATAAAAAATAGGACTGTTTGAATAGATAATAGCATTATTTCTCATTTGAGTTTGCTTACAAAATTAGGATTGATTTTAAATCGGTTATGATTTTAGACTATCTAAATTGAAGTTGCTTCCAATTTTGGAATTTGAAATTTTATATAGTATTCAGATTAGAATTGCTTTTAAATCGCCAACAAACCTTTAACCGAACCCCAATTAAGATAGCTTGAAATATCTCGGACTGTTTTCAAATTAAGATTTCTTTTGATTTCGGATTCTTTCCAATTTTAGTTTCCTTGAAAATTAGGATTTCTTTTGAATTTATTAAAATTGGGTACTGAAATCAAACTAAGGTTACAGACATTTGAGAGAACACCCAAATTAGAATTTCTTGAACATAGAAAAAAATTGCTTCCGAATTATTTAAATTCTAAATTTTCAGAAAATTAGTATTCATTTGAAATCGATTGAAAATTTAGATTTTATCACAATTGAAATTACTTTGTATTTTGGAATTAGAAATTTGAGATCGCACCCAGATGAGGATTACTCTTGAATCGCTGGAAACTTTAATCAGCAGCCCAGATAGGATTTCTTTAAATTTTAGACATAGCATCCCCATTATGATTGCTGGAACTTTTAGGCTACTTCCGATTTGGAATTTTAGACTCCATCCGAGTAAAGATTGCTTCCGATTAAGGGTTGCTTCCAACTTTAAATTTTTGGGAAATTAGGATTGCTTTCAAATTACTTAAAATTTGGGACCAAAATCAAACTAGGGTTACTTAACAATTTTGAATGCATCCAAATTATAGTTGATTGAATAAAGAATAGGGCTGATTCTGATTTTCGTTTCTTCTCAATTTTAGAATGTCTGAAAATTAGGATAGATTTGTAATCAGTGGAAATTTTTGACTATTCAATTTAAGATTACTCCCTCTTTTGAAATTTGAAATTTCAGATAGCAATTGTATTATGACTGTTTTTAAATCGCTGGAAATTTTAAACCACAATCCAATTAGGATTGCTTAGAATTTTAGCTAGCATCCACATTATAATTTCTTAAAATTTCTCGGACTGTATTCAAATTAAGATTATTTCTTATTTGGGATTGTTTCCAATTTTAGATTGCTTGAAAATTAAGGACTGCAATGAAACTAGGGTTACACAAATTTTAGAGAGCATCCAAAGTAGGGTTGCTCAAATGTTAAAAAGCATCCAAATTATTTTTTTCAATGATTTTAGATTTTTTGATACGAAGCATTGATGGGAAATCGGTTGAAATTTTGGACTTTATCATAATTAATATGCCTTCTTATTTTGTAATTATAATTTTCAGATAGCAGTAAGATTAGCATTGCTTTAAAATCGCTAGAAATTTTGAACAGCATTCCAATTAGGGTTGCTTGGAATTTCTTGCACTGCATCAAAATTAACATTAATACTGATTTTGGATTGCTTCCAATTTTAGATTGGCTAAAAATTATGCTAAATTGTTTAGCGGTTGAAGTTTGAGACTATTAATAAAGATCGCTTCCTATTTTTTATTTCTTTGAACTTTGATTGCTTTCAAATTAGGAATGTCTTCAACTTTCGATTGCTTACAAAATACGGATTCTTTCAGAATTGAAAGGCTCAATGTTTTATTTTGGACTGATTCCAAGCTAGGATTTATAAATAAAATTGAAAATATAATTAAATCTCGTTATTTTTTAATTTCTATTGTTTCTTTAGTCCCTACAAAGCCTCTATTTTGATTAATTCCCCCCTGCTTGAGAATTCCAATATCATATCGATCTGTTAATTCAAAGTGGAGTGTGTTTGAACGTCACTAACATTCGCCACAGAGATATCCCACGAATTCTAGTTCGAAATACAAATGAATCATTTAGGTGATTCTCTATGTGTCCAGATAATAGTTGAAACAAATAATATTCGATTAATTCGGCTGTAAAATAAATAATACATAGAAGAATTTAGTGTGAAGAGAAAAAGCGTTAAATTATCAGAATAATGAAAGCATTCGCGTTGGTTTTGTTCATTTTAAAACGACGGAATAATTATTATGATTGTACATTTTGCTCAATGTTCAACAAAGCTAAAGTGCGCTCTCGTATTTCGTATTTAACTTTCCAAGGTTCGCTTCGTTTTAATTGATACAAATTGCGAAATGCATACGAAATTATATTCTCGAAACTGACTTAATTTTTTGTCCGGGACTTTTTCCAAATTTGTATTACTTCCAGCTGACGATTGCGCTTACCGAATGATGTTTCTTTCGAAATTAATTTTTTTCCAAAATTAAATCACTTTAAATTTGGATGCAACCCAATATTTGAGCCAATTCTAGTTTCAGTACATTCTAAAATTTTAAGTAATTTGAAAAAAATCCTAGTTTGTGGGCATACGGAAATTCTAACAATGGGAAATCGGAAGCAATCGTTATTTTAATGCAGTATAAAATTTGAAGCAATCCCGATTTGAATGCAATCCAAAAGCAATCAAGCAATCCTTATTTATAGGCATTCAAAATATGAAATTACTGAAGTCATTTTTTAATATTAAAAGCCTTTACGATTGGTTGAATCAAACATTGGAAGAAATCGTTATTCAGGTTGGCGACTTCACTGAGAAACCGAGAAAGACCGGGACTCAGTTTACTCGAATTAAATCCTAATTTATTATTGAATTTTTACTTATTTAGAAATTAAACTATTTGTTTAAAAATGTATGTAATTTGTGAAAAATTCGCCCTTTTTGTAGAAAATTAATCTTTATAGTTAAAAATTCATCTTTGGTATCAGATTCAACTAGTCCACTTAAACTTTTATCATTGTAGTTGAAAATTCATCAGTTTGGTTCAAAATTAATTCCTTCAACTGAAAATCTGAATGTCCATTTTTGGTTAAAAATAGATCTTTTTTTGTTTTTCTTCTTTTCGGTTAAAACTTCGAGTGTTACAGTTAAACATTTATAATTTTAGTTGAAAATTCATCTTTAAGGTTGGAAATCAAATTAAATGGCTGGAAGTTAAACTCTTTTGTTTAAAAATTTTTTTTCAAGATTTACCATTTGAATTCAAAATTAATTTCTTTGCTCAAATTATCAGCTATTTGGTTGAAAACTCGTTTGTTCTTTAGAAGAAAAGGAATTTTTTTGCCGAACATTTAACTATTTTGTTGAAAAGTTGTTTCTTCTTTGGTTCCAAATCATTTTCTTTTGAAACTGAATATTTCACTATTATTGCAGTTAAATATTTCATAATTTTTGATAAAAATAATAATTTTTTGTTAAAAACTGGCTTTTCTTCTTGAAAACTTACCTAATTTATTAAAAATTAATCTTATTGGTTGAAAATTCATCTTTTTAGTCAAAAATTCTGTTATTTTAGTTAAAAATTCATCTCTTTAGTTAAAAGTTTATCTTCCTGGCTTAAAATTTAATTATTTCAGTCAAAGATTAACAATTTTATTTGAAAATTCATCAGTTTGGTTAAAAATTAATTCCTTCAATTGAAAATTTGAAAGTCCATTTTTGGTTAAAAATAGATCTTTTTTGTTCAGAATATTTTTTTTAATTATCTTCATCTTTAAAAGTTAATCTTTTTGTTTAAAAATTCTTCTTTTCGGTTAAAACTTCGAGTTTTACAGTTAAACATTTATAATTTTAGTTAAAAATTCATCTTTAAGGTTGGAAATCAAATTAAATGGTTGGAAGTTAAACTCTTTTGTTTAAAAATTTTTTTTCAAGATTCACCATTTGAACTCAAAATTAATTTCTTTGCTCAAATTATCAGCTATTTGGTTGAAAACTCGTTTGTTCTTTAGAAGAAAAGGAATTTTTTTGCCGAACATTTAACTATTTTGTTGAAAACTTGTTTCTTCTTTGGTTCCAAATCATTTTCTTTTGAAACTGAATATTTCACTATTATTGCAGTTAAATATTTTATAATTTTTGATAAAAATAATAATTTTTTGTTAAAAACTGGCTTTTCTTCTTGAAAATTTACCTAATATATTAAAAATTAATCTTATTGGTTGACAATTCATCTTTTTAGTCAAAAATTCTGTTATTTTAGTTAAAAATTCATCTCTTTAGTTAAAAGTTTATCTTCCTGGCTTAAAATTTAATTATTTCAGTCAAAGATTAACAATTTTATTTGAAAATTCATCAGTTTGGTTAAAAATTAATTCCTTTAATTGAAAATTTGAAAGTCCAATTTTGGTTAAATATAGATATTTTTTGTTCAGAATATTTTTTTTTTAATTATCTTTGTCGTTACAAGTTAATCTTTTTGTTTAAAAATTCTTCTTTATGGTTAAAAATTCGAGTATTACAGTTAAAAATTTATAACTTTAGTTGAAAATTGATCTTTAAGGTTGGAAATAAAATTACTTGGTTGGAAGTTAAACTCTTTTGTTGAAAATTTGTTTCTTCTTTGGTTGAAAATTATTTTCTTTTTAAATTGAAAATTTCTCTATTATTGCAGTTGAATATTACATAGTTTTGTATACATTTTTTTTTCAACCTGGTCTGTTTTGGTTGAAAATTTATCTATTTTATTAAAAATTAATCTTCTTGGATGAAAATTCAATTTTTTTAGTGAAAAATTTCATTATGTTATTTAAAAATTCATCACTGTAGTTGAAATTTCATCTTTCTGGCTAAAAATTTAATTATTTCAGTCAAAGATTAACAATTTTATTTCAAAATTCATCACTTTGTTTAAAAATTAATTTCGAAAATTTAACTATTTTGTTGAAAAATTGTTTCTTCTTTGGTTGAAAATGAATTTCTTTTTAAACAAAAAGTGTCTTTATTATTGCAGTTGAATATTACATAATTTTGTATAAAAATATATTTTTTAAACTGGTCTTTTTTTGTTGAAAATTTATCTTTTTTATTAACAATTAATCTTCTTGGTTGAAAATTCATCTTTTTGGTTAAAAATTCTATTATTTTAGTTAAAAATTCATCTCTTTAGTTGAAAATTCACCTTCCTGGTTAAAAATTTAATTATTTCAGTTAAAGATTTACAATTTTATTTGAAAATTCACTACTTTGTCTAAAAATTTAAGGATTGTATTTTTAAAGTTAGTTTTAGTTTTAAAAAAATCTGTGTGGTTGAACATTAATTTTCTCAAATTTAAATTTAATTAATTAAGTTTTAGTTAAAAATTTATCTTTTTTATTAAACATTAATTTGTTGCTGAAAATTCAATTAGGTCAGTTAGAGGTTCACTCTTTCAATGCGAAAACTCATTTTTTTGGTTTAAAATTCAGTTATTTCTGTTGACGATTCATCATTTTATTTTCTAATTTATAACTTAGGTTGAGAATTGAAATACGTTTTTTTTTTGTTCAAACTTAATTATTCCAAATACAAGTTTAACTATTCTATTTTTTTTGGAAATTGATATCTTTTATTTGAAAATTTAAGTGTTTGTTTTAAAATTCATTTATTTTGCAAATTTTTTCCTCTGTCGTGTTAAAAGATTTTTAGAATAAACATCATGAATTAAAATAAATGTTTGCGTTTAGCGACAAGTTATGAATCTGATACTTTCAGTTGACCGGAAAAATTGAAAAACTTGACCGGAAAATGATCGGGAAATTGAAATCGTCCACGCTATCATTTGTTCTCTTAATAGAACGTCTATTTAAATTTATATCAGAGAGCAAACAATTTTTTTTCACTATGTTCCTAATGAATATTTTTCCTGGCCGGATGTAGTGAAGAATGTTTGCAACACTTATCATACTTGGATATCGTTATTATTTTATTTTTATTCAAATGTTTGACTATTTTTTTAACATTCCTTTCAATTTTAAATATTTCAATTTAAAATAATATAATTATACAAGTTTTAATTAAAATTATTTGATTTAGATCGTTTTTAAGTAAACATTTCTTCAATTTTAAACAGTTATAATTTTAAGTGGTGTCGGTATTCAGAACTATATTTTAATTTGGGAATGAGCAATTAAATACTAATTTTTTTATACAAACCCTTAAAATATAATTATTATTCACGACAATAGGAAAACAATAGGAGAATAAATTCTTTAAAATAAATAATTGTATATGCCATATTGAATTTATCATGAAGCACTTTAAATTCCTAAGATTTCAAGTCCAAATATATTGTATTTTTAACAGAATAGTTTAATTTTTAACCGAGAAAGATGACTTTGCTACCATAAAAGATGAATTTTTAATCCAAAAGAAGGTCTTTCTAACAAAATATTAAAAAATTTTTTATCCAAAAAGATGACTTTAACAAAATAATTTAACATTCAACAAAATAATTCAATTTTTGACGAAAGAGTTAAATTTTTGAACAAATAGTTTTATTTTCTACCACATTGTTAAATATTTAAAGCTTTAAGGATTGTTGACAAAAAAGTTAAATTTTCAAGAAAAAAGTTCATTTATAAACAAATAGTTTAATCTTTAACAACAAAATTAATTTTTAATAAAATAGTTGAATCCTAATTTTTTCTATTAAAAATATTAATTTAAATTGAAAATTATGAAATTTCAAAAACAGAAATATACTTCCAACAAAATATTTGAATCAAATGGTTGACTTTTTAACCAATTAGATACATTTTTAACCGAGAAGATTGTTTTTCTACCAAGAAATACGAATTATCGACAAAAGACATGAAATTTTATCCGAATGGTCGAATTTTCAAACAAAAAAATTAAAATTCAACCAAAAAGCAGTTGCTTTTTCAACCAAATAATTGAGCTTTCAAGCAAAGAGGCGAATTTTCAACAAGAAAAATGAATTTTAAAGCAGGAAGGTTATTTGGCTACCTCAAGATTAATTTTTAACAACATACATGAATTTTCAATGACATAATGTAATTTTCAACTAAAAAAATAAGGTTTCGATAAAAAATGGAATATTTTCTCAGCAAAATGGATGAATTGTCTACAAACCCGTTGAATTTTGAATTGCATACTTCCTTTCTCAACTAAAGTGATAAATCTTCAAGAAGAACATTAATTTTTTACAATGTTCTCCATTTATAAGATAAGTAGTGGATTTTTTAACCAAAAAACTTGACATCTAAAAAAGACGAAATAGTTCATATTCACCCAGAACAGATTATAATTCAAAATTGAAAAATAGTTTAATTTGACCAAAAAATACTAATTTTTAAACAAATAGTTCAATTCTTAAATAATAAAGATAAATATTAAATCAAGAATATTAATTTTGTTGGAAAAATAGACGAAATTTCAATAAAGATATGAAACCACCTAGTTGAATAACTTTTAATTAGAGAAGATCAATTTTCAATTTAAAAAATAAAATTTTCATCGATAATCAAAAAGTTATGTTTTAGTTCAAAAAATTAATTCTCAACTACTAAAAAAAACAAGGTTTAAAAAAAAATATTGTAATTTTCAAACGAAGAGGTTAATTTTTATCTAAAATTATGAGAATTCAACAAAATAAATAAATTTTTAACAAAAGAGTTCAACCAAGTAGTTAAATTGTAAAATAAAAATATAATTTTTAAACTAAAAAGATTCTATTTCTACCAAAAAGATGTTTAAACTTTGAAAAATTACTTTTCAAACAGATAAAAAAAGAATTTTCAACCGGTGTACACTGTTAGAAAAAATTCGTACAACTGTACACCGAAGTGTACAGTTGTAATGACGTGGTGCGATATTTTGGTGC
>JAAAKG020188450.1:0-24970 GCA_010014905.2 Druon quercuslanigerum | reverse complement strand
ATTTATCCTGTTATGCACATGTTTTTCAATAAACTCAATAGGATAATGGTTAAGAAACAAAATTTGTTTACATATTTTTATATTTGTTTCATGAAAAATTGAATTTGACAACTTGAGGGATCTATCAATTAAGTTTTTAATAACTCCTATCTTATTTTGAATAGAATGATTGGAAATAAAACTAATTGTTCTTCCTGAACAAATAGTTTTCCTATGCCAATCTGTGATTATCTGTCTTTCATTGGTTTTAATTAAGGTCATATCAAGAAAATGTAATTTTCCTTCAGTTTTAATTTCAACCATGCATTGTAATCTTGGGTGTATGCTATTGAAAATATTTAAGAGAGTCTCTACCTTATTCTTATGAACACTAAGTGCTGAGTCATCAAAAACTTCATTTTCCATATCTTCCATAACAATTTTAGCTAAAATTGGAGACAAAACAGATCCTATGGGAGTTCCAAACTTTTGTTTATAGAAATTATTGTTAAATTTAAAATAGAAAGAATAAAAAACATATTTAATAGCATCTAGAAATTGTTTTTTGGGAATTTTCGTGTTAATTTTAATTAATTCCCAACGTTTAATTGTAGCATTTTCAACTCTTTCATATTTGGGAACTTAGTTATTACATCAAAAGACACAAAAATATGATCGATAGGTATTATTACATTTTTAATTAGTTTAAAAAAATCAGATTTATTTTTTATTGAGGTATAGAAGTAATAATTGATTTTTAAATAATATTGTTTAATAACTCTTCTAATTTTCTAGTTGGAGAGACTATTTTTGAAATAACTGGTCGTAATGGATATTCAGTTTTATGTGTTTTAAGAAGGCCATAAGCTAATGAAATATGAGTACTCGTTGTATCAATATCACATCGTGCAATATTATTCCCTAAAAATTTTTTAGTTCTTATATTATCTAGGATTTTAAATGTCCCTTTTTGAAGCGTTTTAGTGGGATTATTTGGAATTATTTGAGAACCATCCACATCATTAAATATTTTGCAACATTTTTTGAATGTAAATATCTTTATGAATAGCTATCGTAATAGAACCTTTTGTGCATTAATTCTGTATGATTTTTTAGAAAAATTTTGTTTCACTTAAATCTTTATTTAATTCTTTTTCTAGTATCGTTTTCGTAATATTATTATTTAAGAAATCATAAAATGAACCCATAAAAATTGATCTAAATTCGTCTACTTTATTGTCAAGAATTTTACTAATATTAGATTCACTATCTTTCCTGATTTCAAGTAATTAACTGTAATTATTTTCACCAAATTTATTACTAAAACTATCACCTAATCTCAAAATATCAATAATTCTATGTGGAATAGTCACATTAGAAACATTTAAAAACGAGGGATCAGGTTGATCATGGAAAAGAATAAAGTGAATATTAAGATACAACTTATGAACATCTCTCTGCTCTTTAAGAATGTTTACAAAAATTTTATTATGTTTATTATTATCCTTAATGGCTTTTGGGTTTAGTTTGATTTCCTTTTCAAAACATTTTTTGATCATAAAAGCAGGGACTTGTTGGATCAATTTTCGTATGGTTTCTTTTATATTAATATTTAAAAATTGAATTTGTGAATAGTAATCTTTAATAGTTTTACGTTATTTCTTTTGTTTTTAAAATAAAAAAAGGTTCGTTTGTTGATGTCAAAAATCTTTTAAGGAAACACTCCATGAATTTTACATTTTATCAAAAATTCTTTTTGTAATATCGTAGACCTAAGTTTTTTACTAATAGTATAAAATTCTTTTATATTTTTCACTGGCCCTCCAAAAGCATCAATACCATTTCCTCAATTTCTATTAATATCAATAAAATCCATGTTTAATACACCAAAAGAACAATAAAATCCAGCATAAACTTATTTGCTTATTAATTTATTGTATTTATTTTAAGCTACTTTAATCTTTTTATCAGTAATTATATATAAAACTGGTCTCGTAAGCACGCTAAATATAATTTTTATATTTACACGATTTCTCCAAATCGTAACCGACTATATCAACTAAGAATATTGAAACAGCAAATATTGCTATAAAATTTCTTTCAGTGCAAAGTGCGTCACTTGGCACAACGACCCGACAAAATACGGTAGAGGTGGAGGCCCCTTGCGACTTGAAATATTCGAAGGTTTCACGTTGCTCGGCCCTTGGAATAAGTGAGAGTTAACAGTAATGTACATTCATCCATTTCTATTTTTTCTTACAGAATTAAGTTCACTGGCACCATGGAAGCGAAAATCGCGGCATTCAGTGGTGGCTCCGGGGCTTGAAGTCGTGCAAAGAAATGAATTTAGTTCTTATTATTATTTCCCACTAGGATCAAATTCAGCTCGGCAACTAGTGGGACCTGAAGAAGTATTGTTAAATGAAGCTGGTACACATATCGTAGGCGTATACAAGGATAATATTCTTACTCCAATTTATGTATTTTTTCTTCCACCATTTACCATCCATAATCGGCGACAAGTTGCAATACGTCTACCTGATTATGTAGCTGAACTAATGAATCCAGCGAGACACGGAGATGTTCAATACGGGGAAGGGCCTATCCGTGAAAGAACTGTGCCTTGTCAATTTGAAATTCCTCATCGTCATTCATTATAATTCAAGTCACAAAAATGTATAACTACTTTTGAAAAACTAGTTGAATCAAATGTATATTTGTGAGCATAATAAAGTGACAAAAATTTAAAAAATTTAAGTGTAAAATTTCATTATTTAACTAAAGCTAGTCATACTTAAGAGAACATAAATCTCTACTTGTTATGAGCAAACAACAAGTGAACAATTAACATTTTTCAGTACATTCAAACCTGGATTTAATGTCAAATTTGGGACTGAGCGTGACATTAAATCCAGAGTTTCGGAACAACTTTTTCTCCCTCTCTGCTGTTTTGTGACGGCTGAGTGAGACCCGTAGATCCTCCCGCAACGCTTCTCACAAATCCCCACTGCGCGGCGTCAATTCTCGGAAACATGAAATGGAGTATCACGAAATGCAGGTTTGACTGTATTTTCATTGCATTATTTTAATTAAAATAATTATTTTTGAAAACAAAAATTTACCCCCCCCCCCAAGGTCAAATTTTGTGGCTTTAATCCAGAACTGGATCTCCTTTTTTATTTTTCGATATAGTTTAGATATTGTTTTTTATAACAAAAATTAATTTGCCAAAGAAAAGACAATTTTAAATAAGCAATTGAATTTAAATAACATTTTTTAACAAAATTCATCAATAATCGACAAAAAACATGAGTTTTTAACAAAGTATTTCGGCTCTGAACTAAATAGTTGACTTTTTAACATAAAAAAGATTTTTCAGTCTCTATTTAGGAATTACGAAAATCTTGTGAGTTCAATCAAGAATCCAGGAATTAACGTAAAATTTAAAAGAAAATTCGAGCCAGAAATTATATAAATGCTCTGTAAATTCCAAATTTTTCTTATTATTTTTTTTTTTTAAGAACCATTAATTTCGAAAAATATTACCTGCTAAAGTGTCCAGTTTTTAAGTGAAATTTGTCTTATCAGAGAATTTGTATGTAAAGGCAAATTCAATTTTTTAAATATCTAGCAAAATTAACAATATGCGCTAAGTTTCAAGTTTCAGAATGATCACTTCAATGTAAATAATACCATGAAAACACAGAACAACAGTTAGTTTTAATTTATGGTAAAAATACTATTTCGCAGCAAATTAATTTTTCGTGCTATATATTATATATATTATATATTCTAAAATTGGAACAATACAGAGAAGATTAGCATGGCCCCTGCGCAAGGATGACAAAAAACTACTATATAAAGCAATGAAGGGAATTAAATAAAAGTACAGAATTTGTCAGCGTGAGAAATGGCAAAGGGGAAATGCAATATGAGGAAGGCGGGGTTAGTGACGCTTTCAGAGACCATTTTAGGGGACAATCTGGAAATAAAGCTATAGTAGAAAATTTAACTTTTTTTTTGAAAATTTAACTATTTTGTTAAATATTTTTTATTCGTTGAAAAATAACTGTTAATTTTTGAAAACTTAAACTTTTTGTTGAAAATGAATCTGCTTAGCTGTAAATTCATCCAATTTAATAAATTAAAAATTCAACATATTGTATTACTTAAAAAGGCATGAATTTTAATAGTAAGAGGTGAACTTTTATAGTTTACGGTTTTATAGTTTTATAGTTTACGTTTTGAAAAAACTCAAATTTAAGCTCCATTCTCTTAGACCTTTTCATAGATACAGATATTGCTGTACTTTTCAAATAATATGAAAGTACGTAGAGTGAATATTCAAGAGAGGAATGAGGAAGGCACAAATTTGGAAGAGTGAAAAGAAAGAAATAGTGATAATAGAATAGTCGAGAGTGGTGGTGGAGAGAGGTGGTGGTAGCTGGAATTCGGACGGAAAATAAACGGTAGATTGAAAAGAAATAATAGGTTTAAGTGATAAGAAGGTAGTGCGAAGGGACTTAAGGATATAAATAAGTAAACAGAGGGTAGGGAAGAATCTGGATAAGGACAGGAGATAAAGGAAGAGTGAGCCAGGAAAATTATCTCGATAGGAGATGGAAACATGTATAGTTGTGGGTAAATTAAATAGTGGATGTAGGTAGGAAGAGGAAATAAGAGATCATTCAAATATAAATATTAGATTCAACGGATAGAAGAAAGGGAGATTAGGTAGGAGAAGGGGGGGGGGCAATATTTCGGTTGTGATTAGAACGACAAATGAAAGGTAATTGAACTAGAAACATTATATTTAAAGGGGTAATGGTGAGAGAGTGGGTATTTCGTAGGATTTTGCGATGGATAAGGTGGTAGAAGATTTGGGAGGGAAGTGAGTTGAGAGAGGGTTTTGAGTAGTCTGGGTGCGTTAAATAGGGAAGGCGGAAGGGAGGTGTGAAAGGTTAAGCGATAAGGATAGAGGATCGAGCCTGATAGTAGGAAAAGCAGGTATTTGGGGACTGCAATAAAAGACCATTCGATAGGGGCAAATCGAGTATGGTAGATAAGGAAAGATATAGGATGGTTTTAGATTGGCAGGAAAAGTAATAGATGATTTAACAATAAATATTATATTAAAGAGATACGAGGAACGGAGATTGGATTAGATGATTAGGGAAGGAGAGGGAAAATACGGGATAATTTGACTGTAAATAATACATTAAATAAATAGAACTATTTTTTACGATAAAGGAGTAGAGATGGAGTTAAAATGTTTGGAGAAAGTAGTTTTTCATAACCGCTTTATTTGATTTAATCAAAATCAATAAATTTAACGGATAGGTAGAGTAGATGGGTGTAGTGAAGGAAAGCTCGTAAAGGAAGGGAGTCGTAGAGGAAAAAGGGTTATTATTGAACATTTTATTTAATTAAAATTAAAATATTAAATCCAAAATGAAAGCTTCCCTCCGAGATATTATTGGCCTGAATTACAAAATGAAATTTCACAATATGTGTTCCTATAGTTTTTTTAATACTTTTAAGAGGTGAAAAATGTATGTATTTATCTATATCTCGATTGTAAATTGAAAATTGTAAAACGTGTGTGACAGCAGGTACATAATGCACTTCGATCGTCCTTCACGTTGAGTAATCAACTATAATGCTTTCGTGTGTCAAGCATGCTCTATTTGTGCCACGCATGATAGGTACGCTAATAAAGTCTCGAGGGAACCTAATGTAGGTACGTAATGCAGAGCGTGTATTTTCACATTGCGACTGCCATACTCAGAAATTTATGTCGATAAAAAAAATTATATGGATGTCAGGATCAAAGGACAGAACTTCAAAATTTTATACAATAAATAGAAAAGTTAAAATAGTATTTTACATTATTTTGCAATATAAACTAATTCATTTGTTTATAGGAAAGTATATATGGAGAATGCACTTTTAAAATTCCTTTACGTCAGTTTCAGGGGCCATCCAAAAATTACGTTAAACATTTTTTCGAATTTTTTACCACTGTCTTCCCCCATGTAATTTTTCTCAATATTTTCATATTTTTTAAAAATATAAGCTTGATTTAAAATAACATTAGCAATCCTAAAATTTTTTTAATGCTATAAAATACCAACACAAAATTTAAATATTTGGAAATTACTGGAAATATTATAAATGTCATCTAATTATTGAATAATGATATTCTTTAATATTTTCTGAATCTCTTGAAACTTTCTTGGCATCATTTAACATACCCTAAAATATTTTCAATCTTTTGAAATCTTTTGAACGGCTTTTAAACTGTGTAAAGTTCTTGGAAATTCCTTGTAATGTTTTTAAATCCTCTAAGATCTTTAAAATATTTTGAAATTTTTTTTAAACTATTAAAGTTCCTTAGACTATTTTAATAAAACCCGAAGCCTTTAGAAATCCTGAAAATATTTTGAAATACCTTGAATTTTGGAAATCTTTTCAAATCTCCTGAAGTTGCATGAATCTTATAATAGTTCTTAAAATTCACTGAAATCACTTGAAATATTGGAAGTCGCATAAAATCCTCTGAGATATTCGGTAATTCACCAAAATATATTTTTAAAAGCCTATTAAAATCCTACAAATCACTGAAATCCTCAGAAATCTGATCAAAGAAGTTAAAATTCCTTAAAAATCCCTTTAAAGTAAAATATTATAAAATCTCTTAAAGTTTGATAACATCTCTTGATGGTCCCTGAAATTCCTCGAAATATTTTCAACTATCTTAGGTTTAATCGATAAATTAAAAAAACGTTCAATAATTTTGCGCCTATAAGAAGTCTCAAAAAGTGGGGAAAGAATTTGTTTTTATCGATATTTTTTTTACAGAAAAAGCTGTTACGTAATTTACATATGGTCCCTAACATTAAAAATGAAATTTATAACAAAATTATTTTTATTCCAATTTAATTTAATTCAATTTAGGAATGGTGCGCTGGGGGATGATTCAGCTTGAAGGAGGTGAAGCTGGTAGTAAGGAGAATGTGAAAGTGAAGTGAAAAAGATACGTAATCGACCCCCTCACTGGGGTTTAATTACAGCATCCGTAAAATTTGCATAATGAAGAAACTGCCGCCAAGTGACCCTTTCAAGGTGTAAAAGATCCCTCGTTTCATACAAAGTGCGTCGTTAAAATGAATCAACTCGCATCTTCGTTATTACATCCTACCGTGTTTGTATAATAATTTCTTTATTGTGGGGGTTTCTATCGCCGCGAGCTAACCCCTCTCTCCTCGATCTCTTATATTTTCCAGGAAAGGGGAGCAGTAGTAGGGGGGAGAGGTGGAAGGAAAAGTGTTTGAAGTGAAGGAAGGGTAGTAGTAAAAGTGATAAGAGGCGGAGTAGTGGAAGTGAGAGTAGAAAAAGGGAGAGGAGAGATAGTAGGGATAGGGAGGGGATGTTAGTGAAGAGTTAATAAATGACGGGAGGTAATAAGGGGCACGAAGCGGTAGTAGGTGACAAAAAGTAGGTAAGGGAAGTAAAGCGCGGAAGGTAACGTATTGAAAGTGTGTTCAGGTAGTAGGGAAAGTAAGGAGAGGCTAATTATAGTATCAAAAAGTAGAGAAACAAAGAAAAGGGATAATAAAGATGGGGGAAAAATGAGTGGAGGGTGCGTAGGGGAAAGGAGGAAAGGGATAGTAGCGATAGGGAGGGGGAATGAGAGAAGGGTAAGCAGGGTATGGTTGAAGAATTTAGAAGAGGGAATCAGGATATTAATTCGTAGTAGGGTAGAAGTAAGCAAGGGAATCGTGCGGTTGGAGGGCAATTATTAGAAGTTAAGTCAAGTAGTAAAGGAAGTGAGGAAGTTAGAAGAGGAGAAGTTAAGGAGGGAGAATGAGGGATAGGAAGGAAGTAGAGAGAGTAGGGGAGAAGGAGAAGAAAAGTACAGGAGGGGGGATATTTCAGGGACTTACTGAACGTCTCAATGGGCTACGAAACCCTTTTTTATAGACACGCGTTGCCTGATATAAATCACTCATTAATGATAAATATAATTATTGCAAGCCATAATGATTATAATACACGGTGATTTATTAATACTGATTTCTAAAATGTCAGTTTTAAAAAAGTTAGAAATATAATCTTTTAAACGCTACGTAATGTAAACAAAGATCGTTAATTGAAGCTCTTCATTATGTAGGAGATTTATCACTGATGCAATTAAGCATTCTTTATGACTTATTGTTGTAATTACATTTCCCTATTTACATGCGATTTCTACACGCAGTACTTTTAGTTATTTTTTCATAAAAAAGCAGACACGCAAGGAAAGTATAAAAATTAATCAAAAGGAATTATAAAGGCTCGAAAAAGTATGCAGTGAGGAGCTCTAAATATTACTGATCAATAATAAAAAATACACCTTTTTATGTATTCAATATAAAATATGTAATAATAAAGTATATACACAAAAGTAAAGAAACAACTAAATAATTTTCCAGACAAAATATTTTTTCAAAAAGGTCAAGGTAACTTCGAGTAACTTTTAACCAGAAATCCAGTGGTGACATTGAATTTGACATTGTCTTCAATCTTCAATGTTATTTCAAGGGAAACTTTTTTTTTAAATGGGAACCCCCATTTTAGACAACGGCAATCGAAAGAGTGGGAAATTTCATGCCCAAGAATGTACTAAGGTCATGGGTCAAGGATGACCATGAACTTCAGCTGAAGTTTTTTTATCTTGAAACAACCTTGAAGGTCAAACTCAAGGTCAAATTCAAGGTCACCACTGGATTCCTCGTTAAAGGATACTTTTGAAGACAGAATATATTTCGGTTATTAATTAACATTATAAAATTACTGAATTTTCAACATTTTCAATGTAATTGTTCAACTTTAAAGACTTTAAATTGCAAGCTGCACAACATTTAAAAAAATTTAAGCAGATTATTTTGATTGAAAAAATCTTCATGCTGCTCATTATTTGAACCAACATTTAAATACCATAAAATTTAAAACATAGTTGTTATAAGAAAGAACAATTTTTTGTACATTTTGAAAAAAATTAGCTAAACAATAAAACTTAAAAATTAATTTTTAAATAATAAACCCAGGTTTTTAAATTATTAATTGTTTCAAGTATATACCTATAAACTCAGGCTTATGGGGGTGATGATTAGAAAGTAATTATTTATTTATATTATATATCTAATTTTGATTGTAAATTTTGCATTTCAATTTGGTTTCCATGATATAATATTTTATTAACAAAAAGAAGAAATTTGTTTTTATTTGGATTTGAACAAATTTCAGAATTTTAGTTTGTTTAAATATTTTCCTGTATTATTATAAAATGAATTAGGATTTTAAAATATTAAAATCGGTGGACAATTTAATGAGATTAAATGTTTCTTCTGATTTTTCTATAGGTAAACTATATACTTAAAAAAAGGATAATTAAAATAATTGTAAAATTATTGAAGCAAATGTTTTTATTGTTACCAATGATTAAAGAACTCATAACGTCTAGAAAATACTTTCATTTTACGTCTTGCCTCAAAAAAATTTAAGCAATTAAAAATTGTTTTAAGAAACATTTAAATGACCAGCTAATGATTATTCATATAAAAAAATTTAAAAAAGGGTGATAATTCGCAATATTACATTATATTCAAAGGTAGCAGTTATAGTGTTTTTTTAAAGTGCCCATAGGAATAATTCTAATTCTCTGGCAAAAGCTGAAAAACATAATTAAATATTAAATTATTTGTAACATTCCATCACATTAAAATATTAGATTTACAAAAAGCTGGATTTTTACCATATTCAATCAATGGGCAAGTCCATACTGTTTACGCGACCCCTAAATGTTAAACATTTTATTCAAATTTTGAGATTTTTTTTGCATCCGAAAAAACCTGGCTGGTTGGACCAAAGAAATGCGAAAACTAAAAATTCACCGTGTATAAATGAGAACCACCCTAAAGTTCGCATATAAAGATTTTCTATTTTGCGATTCTCCTAGGTTTCTAATCAAGGGATGCGTGTTTCTATTATGGGTGCTTATTGTGCGTGGGTGTATAGTGAACAAACCGGGGGTAAGTTTTCCTCCCTTGATGAAAGCCGAGGGTGACTTTATACCATAGGAGCATGTCACTCGTCACATCCGCTTAATGCTGACTTTTTTTAATTGTGATCCTAGAGAACTCTGAACCCCTTAATGATCAGTCAAAGCTTAAGAGAATTTTGTGGAAGTAAAATAGGGTCGCTTAAAAATAATTTCAAATTTTTTTCATTTTTTTGCTCTCACCCGAATTATCAATCGAAATTTTCAGAAAAAGACGGAAATTACTCTAGAGATGCATTACTCTAAAAGAAGATAGTTACAAACAATGATAAATTGTTTAAACAAATACTTTGTTAACTTGTATTACTTACTACTTTTTTCTAACTATAAAGTTAAAGAAAGTTGGTTATTTCAGAATAAACAAAAACTTTCTAGCATTATTCTAAGACAAGATAATTATAAGCAATTTTAAATTGTTTAAACAATTGTGTTTGTTGACTTTGATTAATAAGGATCACACTGGAAGTGAATAGTTAAAAAAAGGTTGTAAATTTGAAACAAAAATGTAACTTTCTAGGATTATTCTAATAGAATATTGTAATAACTAATAATAAATTGTTTACGCAATTATTGTTGTTAATTTAACTCATCATTTTAATTCTCTAACTATGAAGTTGAAGGATACAAAAAAAAGAATGTGACTGTCTACCTTTATTCTAAGAGAAAACTGCTATAAGGGGCATTACATTTGAAAAGAAAAAGTAGGTCATCGATTTCCTTTCTTTTTTTATATTGCATAGTGTATGGAGTACTAAGTAATGTTGGAGGGTGTTGCGAAATTTTCAATATTTTTACGGACAGTGTGAATAGAAAATTCAAGTCTTGAAAATTGGAATATATTTTTATAATTTTCATCTCCGCTATTATTGATCAGACGACAAAAATACATTTATAACAATGCACAATGTAGTTTGTAAAATGTTTATTTAGTAAACAATTTTCGCAGCAGCGCGAATTAAAAATCTAAATAAATTGCTTTAAAATGTTTAATATAAGCGTAATTTCTTCTAAAAGTGCTCTATTATATTGGTGAGCAAATATACCTAAAAAATATTGTTATAAACAAATTAATAAGCAAAAATGCTTTCATAAGGATTCAAAAAACTCTGTTATCTCATTTTATAAAATGTCCATTGAAATACGTGTAAAAGTTATACCTAATTAGTCCATATTACCTATTTAATATTTTTTTAAACATTATTATCAAATTCAATAAATTAATTAACTTTTTAGCTATTATTAAATAGATTGGCTTTCGTTTCTTCATGGAAAGAACTAAAATTAGTTTTCAGATACAATTTTCGAAATTACTTTATTTTTCTGTAAAAATTAATAATTTTGTTAACAAATTTATTGGATAAGTATACAATTAAGTCATTTCTTAACATATATATTTTGTTTTTTAACTATAATTATAGCGGTATCTTCAAAATGACCTCTACGTGGATAATTTGCCAGAAGGTAAACATTATTCCTTTTTAATAATTTCATAAATAAATAAATGATTTTTCCATTTTTTTAATGAATACTTTCAGATTTTTTAACGAAATTTGAAATTTTTGTTTGTTGATAATAATTATGTTTACTGAATGAATATTAGCGATATTGGTATATCGTTGACTAAGCAATGCTTTCTATTAGTACATACATAATTAACCTTTTACTTTTATTTGCATTATTGATTTATCTAGAGGTAATGAGTACTAGTTTCTATATTTTTTCTATAAAAAAGAATAATTATTTACTTATTAAAAACAAATCCACGAGTTATAAAATTTTTATTGTTTTATCAATTATTAGAAACAAATAAAATTTGTATGGACACAAAATTTTTTTAAGTGCACGGCAATTTTATTCATCCCTCTTGAAATCTCTTGGGGTTGAACAAAGAGAAATGAGAGGCAGTTGAAGTGTTTAAATTTAACCGAATGAAATAATGAGATCATACAGGCCCGACGAAAGGCGGCGCTCTGAGTAAACAAAACTTCCCGGTTGAGGGTGCAAGCCTCAACAAATCACGATTTCAAAACTAACATTGCGATTCTCGCGGGATTTCAGTGATCGACAGCCAGAAACAAAAAATTATTTCGTAAGGAAAAATGTTCAAAGCTTCAATCAAAAGTTGACTTTACATAATTTTTTATTATTTGTTGAAGAAAAGCCAGTAAATTAATATTTATGTTTAAAAAAAGTCGCTAATATAATTTCAAACAAAATAACAAAGCTTTATTTTTTTTAAATTAGTCAAAAAGGGTTTCGTAGGGCTATTAGAACGTAAGTAAGTCGTACAAACTTTGCCTTCCTATACTTTCCCTACCCTACTTGCCGTACCCGTTCCTCCTCTCCAACTCTACTTCCCCTCCTGTCACCTTAACCTCTTCATCCCTTCCCCTCCACAACTTCTTCCTCATGTACTTCCACGTCTCCTCATTACCCCCACATTTCCCCTACATTTCCCCTCACTTCCTCTACCCCTTATTTCACCTCACTATCACTATACTACTCCTAGGTCCGCTACCGTCACTTCCCCTGCTTACTCTTCTCATTTTTCACACCACGTCTTCTACTCCTCCTACCCTCATTTTACCTCATGTCTACTAATTCCTCTCTTCTCATTTTCCCTTCGTTTCTCCTTGTAAGTTGTGAGTTTGAAGCTAGGATTAAGGACTTGGAGTTATAGAATATAGGACTTAGGAGTTAGGAGTCAGGAATTAGGCTATAGGGCTTAGAATTTAGGATTTTGGAATTGGGAGTTGGGAGTTGAGAGTAAGGTTTTGTGGTCTAGGCACTGACCGTGGACTCTTCTGAATCTAACAATATAATTTTAAAAAGTTTCAAAATAGTGAAAATTTTATAAAATCCACTTTTAACTAATGAATTGGTAATAAACAGTTTTTTAAACATGATTTTATAATAACACATTATCTAATGCCACTCTATAAAACATGGGCAACTGTAAAAATTTTTACGTTATTTAATATTTAATATTTAATATTTATCAATTGTAAAAATTGGAATTTTTTAGTTATAATGGTTTACTTATAAAAAAAACTTTGGAGTATAAGTCGACAAAAGTCCGTACCGTAAAATATAGGTTTAAAAAAAAGAATTTTTTAGTTGAAGTTTTAAATCTTTATAAAATACATATTTCTTGTTGTATTATTTTTTTCAATAAAACAGTCCTTTTCAAGGAAAAACAAAAAAAAAAGCGTGAAAAAAGTTTAAACTGCTTTTTGATGAACTTTTCATAAAAATTCATTTTAAAAAAGAGCAATAAAAATAAATGCAATAAATTACAACAACCATTACCAGCAACTAGTACTTTTTACTATTAACTCGTCAAATATCGTACTTTTTGTATTTTTTTTGTTATATTTACAATTGCATAATTGATTTTTTTTATTCATAATTGCTCTAATCTCCTGTAATTTTTTTTTTTAATTTACTGTATTTGTTTTATTTTCGTCTAAAATTGGTTCTAGTTTTTCCTGAAAAAATGTAAAATTTGTTCTTTATTTATTTTTGTGAAATTTTGAATTTCAAAAAAGAGCTGCCGCTATGTTTAGTATAGTATTATATAGTAATTAGAATATTCTGAATTTAATCTACATCTTTTACTAAAAAAATTTTTTAGTACTAGCAATAATTTTAAAGCAAATCGGGAAAACCTTTTTTTGGGGGGCTTTCCGGGCCGTTTTGACAGAATTTTTCAAAAAAGCTGTTTTTGGATTTCAGGTAAAAAGGGAAAGATGAGGATGCTAGAGTCTTTTGTTTTCTGAAATTTGTCTTTACGCTACGCCCTTGATGAAAATTCATATAAAAATATTATTAGCTTTTAAAAAATAAATTTTAATTTGTTACCAAACCAATTACTTTTCTAATCGTACATCAAAAAAGTGTTCTCATGAAAATTATACTAGGAATAAAATTTCTTTGAATTGATGCAAGTTTTTTTGTTGCAAAAATATCATGTCTTGTTTATTTAACCAACATTTTTTTAAATCTACGAAATGCCAGTCAACTAAACTTTTTTTTGCGTGAACACAATTCATTTTTAGAGTGCAAATCATGTTGTCGATCTTGAAACACTCAGCCTATAATTAATGATCACAAATCATCAAGATTGGCGTAATTGAACCCAGGTGAAAAAATTAAGCATTACATTTTTTGTATAATATCCGAAGTAGAAGTGGTATAAACTCCAGTTTTAACAAACGAATTTTTTATACAATTTTTTCATTATTATAGAAGGATACATTATCAAATCACGATCTATAAAAAGTGGGTAATTAAACAAATTAAACCAGGATTTAAGTGATACTAAATAAAATAATTAAAAAAATGGACATTTTTTATTAAAATTGTTTATAGAACAGAACCAAAAAAAGGAAATCTCTCGAGAAGATGAGGGTCAACATTTTTCTTTAAAATCTGATTAGCATATAAAGAAAAAATAGTTGGCTAAATTATAATTAGTATCAAACAGTTTACTTTTTCCAAATTACGCATACAATTTGTTTTTAAATAGCATATCTTGTTCATTTAACCAAAATTTTTTTAATCAACGAAACAGTTTTCAACCAAGCTATTGTTGCTTCTGGACTTAAAATATACAAAAATACTTTTATAACCAAATAGTACCGATTTAGGAAGTTAAGAAAATGCTTTATTCTATTTAAATATTAAAAAATCGTTGTGGTTAAATGTTCCTTTGTGTTTTGTGTTTAGCTTACTTTATATGTGAATAATTTAAAAAATTGTTTTTTACAAAAACATCCATCGATTTTCGTTTTGTCGAAATCTCTGATTTTCTGAAAACATGATTTTCGGTATATAAGATATGAATATCAACTTCATGAAATAAGTGTCCTTTTTTTTTAGTGAAAATAAGCCTCCTTCTATGAGGAAGCAAATTTATTTGATGTTTGTCTCATTTTTTTAAATTGATATCCAAGCTAATAGATTCAATAATTTGATAATATTGGATAACCAGCTAGATGATTTCTTCTATATGATCCTATTTGATGATGCTCAAGATGATGATTCTCTCTAGATCGATGATCCTCTGCATGATCATGATGATCTTTATATGATCCTATTTTAATTTTTCTTCTATTCTGTATTTTTGATACAAACTTTGTCTAATTATTGAGGAATCATCTCAAATTGATTTATTATGTTTTCTTCGTCTGCTCTTTAAATAAATCCATCTTTAGTGAACACACCCAGTAGCGGTACGTTTTTGTTGAATGAACAAAATTCTTTTTCCTCGTGCAAATGGTTTGTCGATCTTAAAACACTCGGCCCATAATTAATTATCAGAAATCATCGAGATTGGTGTAATTGTAGGCCTTATGGCTTTATGGTTTCGTCCGGGGTGAAGACCCGGGGTTCCTCCAGCTGACCATAACGCGTGCACGTAACAGGAGCGCAATATCCCGGAACACCCATGGTCTTTGCTCTATAGCCTATAGTCTCTATACCTATGGAAACCATAATGTGGAGCGGATCTAAAGTGGACGGGCGTGTTATGTGGAGTGATTCACCAAAACAGAAGGCAGATGCGCGATCTAGAAGATAACTCCTCGACATTTAGCATTTTACATTCAGGAAGCCCCTTCACGCGTTATTCCAAAATAAAAGATAACGTCGGATATATTCATTTGTAACCAATAATGCCCTTCAGTCCACATCATACACTTTTTCATTTCCCCTATCATAAGCTTTTTACACTTTTGATCTAACTTCTGTCACTGCTTGACGGCTGAGTAGTGGGCTACGCCTTCTAGTTTTTCAGAGAATTAATAATAATAATGGACAAGTGATCTCAGCTAATAGATTCTGTTCACAGAAGGAACTTGGTTTACAGAGATGCTTTTGATTTTTGCCTGCCCATAGAGAGAGCCTTGTAATGGTGACATTTTCGAATTTTTAATTAATTTAATCAAACATTCCTCAACTTAAACATGTCTGATACAATGTTCTAGGCAATTGTCTGGATGTGCGTTTGTGTGGATCACTAATATCTTGATACTGACCAAAGGATTCAAACGAATATTTATTTAATTTTTTAGCATATATTAATAATAAAAAAATCGGTCTTTTATATTCCAACTTTTTTCATTAACATAGTTCAAAGTTGATGTATGTATAAAAAAGATTCTTTGGCTCAAAACGAATCGATTGACCTATAGTATTAATACATTGTATTGAAGAGTAAAGGAGTTATGACTATTTATGTGTTATTAAAAATTAATTTTATAGTAAAAAATTTTCTAATTCAAATAACTTAAAGTTGATGCAAGAATAGAAAAGAAGAGTTTGTTCCAAATGAATCGATTTACTTACAATATTGATAAATTTTGTTGAACAGTAAGAAATCTATGTCAGTGCAATGCAAATTTGGAAGATTCAAAATTCTACTTTATAAATTGTACACAACAAATTGGAAATTTTAAGGATTCACGTTCAGATTTTTCTATTAGAATTTGTCCTTAACCCATTAGGTCCTGACTGGACACATTTTAAAGATTTTTTTCAACGGATCTATTAACAATGAAAGCGCTCATAGAAAAAGTCGACAATACCTATTTCGGATGTAAAATTGTCTGAAATTTTTATTTATGCAGTTAGGATTTAAAAAACAATGCATATTTGAAAAGTTATATTTGTTTACTTAACAAAAAACCCGAATTGTCTAATGAAAAAAAAAATTTCATTTGTAATTTTCGGATCGAAATCGTTGGTAGATTTTTTTTATTTGTGCATTAAAAGTGTCCATGCACTTTAACCTTCAAAATGCAGTAGCCGGTTTTTTTAAATTAAAAATGGCGGCATCCAATATGGCGGCTTAAATTCTACATTTTTTTATTTTTACGGTACTTTTTCCTGCATTAACAATTTTTTTCATATTTGATACAAATTAGTGCCAAATAGTTTTTTTGGGTCGCTGATTGAGAATCTGGTATCAGATTTAAAAAAAGTTCAAGATAGCGGATCCAATATGGCTGACAAAAATGTCAAAAAATGGTTCAATTTTAATAAAAATTCGTATAGGGTTTTTTTTTGGGTCGCTGATTACGATTCTGTTATCAGATGTTCAAAATTCAAAATGGTGTATCCAATATGGCTGCCAAAAATGTTCAATTTTCATGAAATTATGAATTGGGAGGTTATGGGTCGCGTTTCTTAGCCGACATATATTATGTACCGTTGCCCGGCTTTCACCACGCGGAGTCAAATGCAATAAAGAAAGTCTCTTCTTTTTTTTTAATTTTTTTAAAATTTTTCAAATTTTTTTTATATTTATTAATTTTTTCATAATAAAACCTTTTATCATCAATAATCCAAAAACTTAGTATAGGATTCTAACTTATTTATGATAAATTTAAAAGCAGGGTGTGCATGAATATACATCGCACATCTTACAGATTTTCTGTGTCCTTGAACCACATTTTTTGAAATTTGAACGTTTTTCTTTTGATTCTACTGTTGCAGTGTTATGTAATTTACTTATTTTATCCATTTTATTGCTAGACGTCAAAATAAATATTTTATCTTCTTAGGAATAACGTGTTTTTTTCATTTTAATATCTTCATGAAAATTGAACAATTTTTTGAAATTTTTTGAAGCTATATCGTATCCGCCATATTGAATTTTGACAATCTAATAACAGATTCGTAATCAGTAATCCAAAAAACCCCTGCAAACAAATTTTTATGATAATTGAAACATTTCCGAAATTTTTGGCAGCCATATTAAATCCGCCATCTTGAATTTTAAAAGATGATGGCAGATTCGTAATTAGCGAACCAAACAAGCCTGTATACAAATTTTTATTAAAATTCAACAATTTTTTGAATTTTTCGGCAGCCATATTGGAACCGCCATCTTGACTTTTGAAAAACTCATAGTAGATTCATAATCAGCGACCAAAAAAAAACCCCTATACTAATTTTTATCAAAATTGAAAAAAATTGTTAATGCAGGAAAAAGTATCGTAAAATCCAAAAAAATTTGAATTTAAGCCGTCATATTGGATGCTGCCATGTTTAATTTGAAATAACCTATCACTACATTTTGAAGCTTACAGTGCATGGACACTTTTAATGCACAAATAAAAAAAATCTACTGACGATTTCGATCCGAAAATTACAAAATAAAAATAATTTTTATTCGAAAATTCGTGTTTTTTGTTAAATAAAAGAATATAACTTTTTAAAAAAGCGTTTTTTCAACATTCTTACTGCAGAAATCGAAAGCTCAGACAATTTTACGTCGGAAATAGGTATTTTCAATTATTTCTATGACCCATTTCATAGTTATTAGGTCTCCTAAAAATTTTAAGATTAAATTTAAAATCAAATAAATTAAGATAACGTTTTTAATATGTGAAACAATATCAAAAACTGTTTCAACGAAACATTCAAAATTACTAAATGAATACTGGTAAATAAATACTGATTTGAAAAGGCGTTGAAAACTGACCTTTTTTAAAGCAACCTTCAATTTTCCAAATTAACATGTGAAAAAATAATGCAAATTCAACTTAATATTAAAACAATTTAAAAACAAGTCATTCTGAATTGAAATATTTTTAATGTCATTATGAGATTTCCAAATAAGTCATTCTATTACTTGAAAAGATTTATTTCTACATCTTTCTACAATTTATTGATGAAAGACAAAGTTTTATTTGTATAGGATTTTTAGTAAAATTTGGAATATGATTCCGTTCTTAACAAAATGTTACCACGTGTTTATTATTTATAAACTTTTTTTTCAAACAGATAAAAAAAATTAAATTATGGATAAAAACTAAAAAAGCCTAATAATTTACATCGATACCAATAATAAAAAAATTACCAGTACTGACCATAAAATTTTTAAACAATTTCTTTGATTTTGCAAGAATTATAACATTTTTAGGAAATGTTTGAATTAAACATTTCAAACTGATTTAGAAGTTTTTAAAAGATTCTAAAATTATTTAAATGTTGTGCAGATTTTAAAAAATGTTGACCAAATTGTATATTTTTAAAGATTTCGAAAAAAGTAGCTTTTTAAAATCTTAAAATGTATCAAGATTATCAATAAAAATTCTTAATATTTCCAAGGAAAAGTTTAATAATTTTTCGTTTCGAAAAATGGGTAGAGGAAAAGATAAAAGGATGTCAAAGCATTTTAAATGATTTTCTAAAATTTAGATAAAGAGTCTAGATTTTAAAGCTAATTTTTTTTTATTTTGCAAGATGAAAACATTTATGTAAAAAACTCAATTGCCTATAAAATATTTAGAAGTTTTGCGAAGATTGTAAAATAACTTGGGGTACGAAAAGACTACAACATATTATAAATAAAATAAAGATTTTCGAAGATTTCCAACAAAAAAATTTGGAAACTTGTAAGCAATTAAATTTTTTTTGAAGTTTGAAAAGAATACAACATTTTTTTTAAAACTGCAGCGGAAGTTTGAAATGATTTTTTATAATAAATGAATATAATATTAAATTATTTTAAGTTAAAAAAAGTTTTAAATTGTTTAACATTTCAAACGCTATGCCTCACAATTTTTTTTATAGTGATTAAGCTGCAATATTTTAAATTGAAATCATAGAAATCTGTTATATCTTTATATATTATTATACAAAAAAATATGTATGTATCATATATTTTAACTTGATAATAATTAGGCAATCAAAATCAGGAGAAAGAAATGAGCGAGTGCAGCGCGCTTTTTGTGATATTAATAAATAGTTTTTAATTAAAAAATAGCATGTGACTTTTATAGTTAAAAAAAGTAGGGAAAACGTTAGTGGACATAAAAATGAGCAGCTACGGTCAGGATTCCAAACATGCCCGGAGGTCTATTGGCTTCGGTCTTGTTTGCTCGAGTCCCCTCGATCAGATCGAGATTAAACAGTTCAAAAAGTTTCACTTCACTCGAGTTTGCTCTGGTAATAAATAAATTTCAAAAAGAGATGGAAATCCCGGTCCTAAAATATTTTATGACTCTTATCCTGCGGGTGTAAGCTGAAATGAATTCTAACATAAAATTAAAAAATTTAGTAACTGGTATCAATTTAACGTCAGTGTGGGTACTCTCAGTAAATGGAGGCGAGCGAACCGCGCATTGACGTCTGAACTTTCATCAATTTTTTTATTTCCGAAATTGTATCATTTTGAAATAAAAACATTAAAAATTAAGTAATTTGAAAATATGGAATTCACAATTTTTTAATCAGAAGCTTTCAAAATTGAAAAATTTCATTCTAGAATTTCGAAAATTATATAATTTCTTTGGATAGGACTTGAAAGCTTAATATTTTCAATTAAAAGAGTTAAAAATTGAAATATTTTATTCTAAACTTAAAAACGATTAAATTTAATTATTTCAGATTTATATTTCGAAAATAGAAGAATTTGAAAAAGTAAAAAAGTGAATTTTTTGAACTAAAGAATCTATAAACTTAATGATTTTAGATTCAAAAAAAGGTGGATTTAATAATCATTTATTTTGAATTGAAAGCGTGAAAAGTTTCAAATTTTGAAAAAGAACAATATTTTGAATGGAATAAAAAATAATATACCTTGCATCATTTATAAATAAAAGCGTTAAAAATGAAATAATTTGGAATTTTTACAACTAAAAAAATATAAATCAAAAGCTCTCAACATTAAAAAATATACGAATTTTAGAATTTTACCATCTCAATAGAAAGGAGAGAAAATTAAATTATTTCTAATATAAAGCGGAGAAAATTAAAAAAATTTCTTTTGAACTTAACAATCTTAACGAGGAATAATTTCAAATTAAAAGTTCGAAAATAGAAGAATTTCAAAACGTTAAAAATTATTTTTTTAAACTGAAGAATTTCGAAATGTAATAATTTCTTAACATATTTTTAAATAACAAATTTTAAACATTTTTTAAAACAATGATTTGTAATAAATAGTAATTTTTTATTGAAGCAATATCAATTTAAACTATTTTAGATCAGGTAAGATTTTGCACAAAAAAACAATATTTCCAATGGAGTCAAAAGGAACTGAATTTTTATCATTTCTAAATTAAAAAGTTTCAAACTGAATAATTTAAAATTGAAAGTGTTTCAGGCTGAAATATTAAAGTCAGAATCTCTCAAATTTGAAAAATGTCAAACTAAAAATTTGAGAATTCAAAAATTTAACTAGAAAGGAGTCGAAACTGTAATAAGTTTCTAATTCAAACCATTCAAAATTAAACAATTTTATGTTAAATTGAAGAATCTTAAAATTTAATTACTTCAGATTAAAATTTCAATTATACAAGAATTTAAAAAATTATAAATTATATATTTTTGGCTCTGAATTTTAAAAATTGCAGCGTTTAGAATTCAAAGGATTGAAAAATCTATTATTTGTATTTAAAAACGTTTAAAATTTAATAAGTCAAAATGTAAGAATTTTTAATTCAAATAACTTTAAACTCGAACCGATTAAAATTTGACTATTTGCAATTTGAAACTAAAATGCACATTTCAAAGAGAATCTTCTGAGATTGTAAAATTTGAATTTTTACTACATCCAAAGATTATGAAAAAATTTCCTATTATAAATCTTCAAAATTTAATTATTTCAAATTGTTCAGAAATTTTTAAATTTTGCATTAAAAACTATAAAATTGTGAAATTTAAAATTGAAACCTTGAAAAATGAAAAATCTTCAAACCGAAGATTTTAAAATTTAAGATTTTAAAGCAAAAAAAAATTAGTTTCAAAGTCTCAAAGAATAAACTCTTTTAGAAACGAACATTAAAAACTGTAATTAAAGGGTCGCAATAAAGAACTAAATGAAACAAAATTATTTTGAAAATGGGCTTTTTGCTTCAAAAAATTCTTAAAAATTAAATACACTTTGTGGTAAAAAGATTTTTTCGAATTCTTTTTTTTAATATAGTAATAAAAAACCATTTAATCCATATTTTATTAAAAATTTTAGCGTTGTATTTTACAGTTATATCTTTTTGTTCCCTTCATGATATTTCTTGAAATTATTATAATTTATTTATCAACTTTTTATTTATTTTTACATCTTCTTATCGAATAATCTTGCAATACCGTCACACTAAATAATTAATGTATGGGAACAGAATAAATTTTTTTTTATCAAAAATTGGCTACTCTTATTTAGGTCCACCGTATAACGGAAGCGAGTTTTTACTTTGTGAAAAATTAAAATTCTATATTTAATCGCTACTGAAAACTAATTTTCAAAACTAAGAATTTGTTAACTTTTTTACATATAATTTTTTTTATATTTACTTAGAAACGGACTGCCACATATATTTTTTTGAAACTCAATAACATTTTCTGATCAAATTTGTTTTGGCTTAAATGGTGATTTCGATTTTACAGTATGTTTTTTCATTCTCCTAACAAAAATGTGATTTTTTTAGTTATTTTGTTCTGTACTGCCACCCTTTAATTTAAATTCTAAATTATACAAAGTTTATAGATCATGAACATATTATTAATAAGTATCATATGATGTAGTATTATGTGATATTAAAATCGATTGGATAGATTTTTTTTTACTAAAGAATGTGAATACTGTCAAAAAAATTACGGTCATTTTCACCGCTCGTAATTGAGAAATGTTAAACATTGCATGAACCTTTCAAGTTTTTTAAAATAAATAAATTGAAACTTGAACGGTTGAAAATGAACGATTTCGGAAGATCTTGAGACTACCTTGTTAAAAATAATTAATAATTATGATTTATTATAATTAGTTTTAAACACAATTGTATTATTAATAATTCGGTATCACGATTTCAAAAATTCAACCATTTCAATCTACATTGCAAAATTAAAACCCTAAGTCCAAAAGTAAAGCATTTTCATGAAATGGTGAAAGATTTGGTTACTTGAGTAGGAAAAAATTATGAAAAGATGTCAAACCGATTTATACTAATAAAGTGACAGATTATTATAGATAATAATAATAATTCACTATATGCATCTTTTTGCAAAAAGGCAAGACCAACTAGTAAATTTGTTTAAATAAATCCCTCATGTGCAGAAGATATACCTTTTGCAATTTGAAAAGAAAAAAGAAAAGAAAAATTTTCCTAAAAAAGAAAAGAAGAAAATTATTATTTGACTTTATTATTGGGTGTCAGAGAGAGAGAGAGAGAGAGAGAGAGAGAGAGAGAGAGAGAGCATCGTGTTTTCGTTGCTGTTTCTGTCTGCTCGAATTTTTTCAATAGAATGTTTTTCCATTGTGATTGGATAATAATAAAAATTAAGAAGACGAAAGAAAACAAAGATAAGAAAGAGATTTTGATTAGCTACCTTCTTATTTTTCTTTCCTCTTCTCCATTTTTGTCAAAAAAAAGTTCTTTTCTTTTTTAGGAAAACTTTCATTTATTTTTCACAAAATTACAAAAAGAACCTTTTTTGTTGATTGTCCAAATTTGGTCGATGTTGATTTTAATCTCATTTAAATAAAAGAATTTTAAAAATAAATCCTCAACAAAACGTATGCAAATCACTTTGATGATATAATTGTTCATAATTGATGAAATTGTGGTGCTTTTCGAAGAGGGTGGTTGAGTCGCTCGTAATTGTATGCATAAACATGTATAGTTTATAATGCGAGGTAAACCCGCAAAATAAACGGATTCAATAACCACGGAGTATGAGCCTAAGCAAACATTGACATGTTCAATCATTCTGATCCCTATCCGCCACCAGTCGTCATCCAGACCCAGACCTAGACCCAGACCAGGCAAAAGCAGGCGTTCGCCATCTGGCTCCAGTGGGGACTGTAAGGGGTAGAAATTGAAATGAAAACAGGACTCTACCCTAACCAGCCATGGAAGGGGTGCCAATGAGGGCTATTAGGGGACGATATATGTTTTTCTTTTCTCTCCATTTCCGACGTCACTGACTCCTGGAAGTCACTCGTTGACATGCTGAGATTTAGATTTTCGGATTTATGAAAAGAAAATACCGTCCAGTCGTCCACTAGGACTAATCAGTACAATTTTTCACGAACCATTACTCAGCCGTGATGTCAATGTGTAGACATAGAGAATGCCTAAAGGGTCAATCCAGTTCCTGAATTTTCTAAAAGTTGTTGGGGGGGAGAGGATTTAGCGCTTTTGATGAAACTTGTTTACACTGTAGTGCTGGGTAAATGAAGTTTATTGTTAAAATTGTTTATTGAAAAAGATTAAAAAGATTAATGATAATCAACAGAATAAATTAATTTCTTACCAAATACTTATATTTCCAAATAAAAAAATTAAATTTCAACCAAATGGTAAAATTTTAAAAATAAAAGATAAATTTGTTTTAAAAAACTAAACGAATTCTTAGCAAAATAATAATAATTTGTAACCAAAAAGATTAATTTTTAACAAAGCAATTCAACTTTTGGGCAAGTAGCTCATTTTTTTACGAAAAAATGTCTTTTTAACAAAATAGTTCCACTTTAAATAAAATTATTAAATTTTAAGTGAAATATTAGAATTTTAAAACAAAACATATGGATTCCGAACCCATAATATACTATTAGGCGTTTCAGTCAAAAAAACTCAACTTATAACCAATAACCGTTGAATTTTCTTATTTGATTCTGTTAATTCAGTTTAAATTCAAGAAAATACATAAGAGAAAGGGGAAGTTTATTGAAAAAGGGGCAAAAACTCGTTGACTTTTTTTTTAGCGAAATAATTAAGTTTTTAACCAAAGAGATTAATTTTTAACGCAGTAATTCAACTTTCGAGCAAGCAGCTTATTTTTTTACAAAAGTTCCACTTTTAACACATTTGTTGACCTAGAAAAAGCTTTCGACACGGTAGATAGAAGCAAACTTTGGGAAGTCCTGAAAGAGTACGGTGT
>JAAAKG020188439.1:0-24970 GCA_010014905.2 Druon quercuslanigerum | reverse complement strand
TGTTGCATATGCAGCTGTTTACTTCGCCATTGAGCAGCTAACTGCTCATTGTTGAGATGTCCGATGTTCTGGAAATTAACAGCTGCAAGCTTCAAGGGGGTATACAGGTCAACTCTACAACTCAACAGGTCAACTCTACAACAGGCCAACTCTACAGATCTATTATTATTATTATTATTATTATTACTATTATTCAGGTTTAACTTTCTTTTTTTATATTTATAATCATTTTCAAGTAGATTTCTCGTATCATCGCTAAGAACTGTGAGGTTCAATGTTGTGTCGTACGCTTCTTACTTTTCTTGTCGAGCTACCTGAATTGCATCATTCCATCCTGCAACACCAGACATTCTTCCTACAACCACAGTACCACACGGTTTAGTCCCAATCATAATAATGACTATAAATGTTCCAATTTAAGATATAAAACAAATCCAAGTAATGAAAAGCGAAACATGTTTTCATCAACATTAATTGCGAGAATATTGTTATAGATCATTTGACTACTTTTCTATTTTTAAATAAATTGTATATCTACTATTCTTTTAATGTTTAATAATTAGGATGATTTAATTTTTTAACGAGAAACTTCTTTTTATATTCAACATATCGAATTGAACATAAATCCGAGGAGTTTCCATATCCGCGAATGTCAAAGAGGAGAAAGAAAGTCTCGAGAATGATTTTTTTTTATATTTTATAGCAAAGTTAAATTGCGTAGAACAGTCTCCTTCTTTAAATTCAAGAGAAATGCATACGTTACCTCGAGTTTCTTTTCTGGGCGGACTTAAGCATTTCCAGTGTAATTACCTTCTCAGAATTCTGCTTACCAGATGCATCACGTTGCTTTATCCGAGGAATCAAGCTGAAAAAATATGTCCAGGACAACATTTTTGCCTCGCCTTTATTATTATTTTTTGTAAAAGCTCGCTTTAAATGAGGATTTTCAGAACAACGCAGCTTTTGAAATGAGTAATTACGCAGTCTCCTCTACCTTATAGAGAAAAAGCTGAATGGTTTCTTGCGGAAATGTCGTGAGGGTCAAAAACGAAGCAATCTTTGCGCTGGTCGAACCGGGTTCTGTACCAAAGAGTAAAATTGATCAAATGAAGGACGCAAGCCTTTCATATCGAAATCTAATTTACTCTATTCATGTGACTGTGCGTTTCTATTAAATTATATATTTCCGAATTACGTGGATACTTTTTCAACTAAAATATTATTTTTTGCAAAACAGAAGGTGAAAAACATTTAATAAGTTTCAAAAATTTCATTTTTAATTAGCTAAATATGACATAAACTATGCAAAATTAGGTCACAAAAATGACAAATTCTTCAAAATTGTATAGAAAATTATAAACAATATAAATCACACTACTTGAAAGTTTAGATAATCCTGTCACTATTTTCTCTAAACAAAATTATTAAAATCCATCATTTCGTATATTTATAAGTTTTTAAGCAATTATCTCAAATGCCTTTTTCGCAGATCTCTTTGAAGAATCGGTCATCGCCTTTGTTCGGAAAATTAGAGAAGAAATCACTTTTATTATTTCATAATTGTAAAATATCAAACATTAACTCCCAACTTGAATTCTTCCAATTAATAAAAATACGGCAAATTTCTTAAAGTAGATGTTTTTTAAATTGATCTGTGATTTTTGGACACTTTGTGTCTGTCCGACTCAACATCCATAAACACGATAACTCGAAAAAATAAACGGACCAAATCGAGCTTTGGAACACACGTTTTGGGTCCTAAGAGAAAGAGAAACTGTTCCCCAGCATTCCTTGGCCAACGGCTATGGTTTTATCCACGGAAAATGCTATCAAAAAATGTAATATTCCGTTTTTACGCCAAACGTCGACAGATATGTCAAAAATAATTACAGAAGAATTGAAGCTATTCGTAATATCTATAATTTTTGCTGTAACGATTTTTCGTTAGTACTCGCTTTTGTTTTTTTTATACTTCAAAAATGAAAAAATCGAAAATTCTAATTTTAAGCCAAAGGACGACAGATAAATAAAAAGGTTTTAGTAAAGAATATTAGTTTTTTCAAAGAGCTATAATTGTTTTCTCAATCATTTTTTTATAAGACTTCCATTTTTAATTTTATTTTTACGAAAGATATCAGAAATTTGAATTTTGAGCGAAACGGCGCAAAATATAGGTTATCATAGGTCATTTCGGTTGCATTTATCAAAAATACTATACAGAAAATATATAAAATGTAAATGAGCCAAAAGATGTGCGATAAAATAAAAAATCTTGACAGCCATTGTAGCTCTCAAAAAGTGCTATAAAACTTGTTTAAAACATTGTTGGACAGTACTTCTAATTTTGGTTTTATTTATTGAAAGCATTATGGGAAAATTCAAAATAAAATTTTTGCACAAGACAACGTAAAGTACGATAGAAAGTGTTAAACACAAATTAGAGCTTTTAAAAAGTCCTACAAGATTTCTTAAAAATATATTTTCCAATAGGAGTTGTCATTTTGTATTCATTTATCGAAAGTAAACTGAAAAACTTTATCCGTAAAATAGACACGAACTTATAATTGGGTCTCGAGCGCACGATAAAAAAATTAAACTTTAAATCCTTAGTTCCAGGAATAATATATAGATAAATTTTGAAGTTTTATGCACAGTTCGAATTGCCTACGAACAGTTCCTGAAAATTTTAGACATAAATATAAAAAGGGAAAAATGGTATTGGTTAGATTTAATTTATATTTATTCATAAGTTCCCACCACTCTAAGGATTTGATCGCTCGACAATTTCTAAACATAAACCAAGATTGCGCAAAGACACGCCGCAATCGAGGCCAAACAATACAAGTATTATAAAACGTCTAGCCACTCATTAGACGATCACGAACCACACATACGCGTGCACACATGCACAGCGTGTGCAGGATTTGGTGTGTGCGCACTACGTGCAGGTGAACCTACTTCCTAGTTCCTACTATTATTTTTTGACATATCTTTTCGTTTTTAATTTATTGATCGAATTTCATATGCAAAAATCGAAAATTCTAACATAACGCCTAAAGATGCGAGATACGCCAAAAATATGCAAGAAGACTTGAAGGATATTTGGTTTTATCCATCAAAAATAATATGGAAACACAAATCCCATTTTTAGCATAACAACGCGAGATATGGAATAATTTCTAAATAAAAGGATTGTAGTTTTTTATTGGAAGGTAATTCCGAAAAAATATATACATTTACAAGTGTCTGTCAAAAATCGAGGGCGTCGGTCAAGCGTTACCATACGAATACTTAACGTGAATAAATGACAGGCCGTTACGTGATTTAATCTAATTAAAATTTATTATTAAAAACAAATATTCATCATTGACATTTCAAAAATGTATCAAACTATGTTATTACAGTACATTTTCGGGATATAATTTATTGTGCATAATAAGCATATAATATTCAATAAATTGGCCTAGTTATTAATATGATCACTAACAACGTAATGGAGGCAATAATTCGATTGATTGAAATTCAACACCTGCGCCTCTCTCAGCTGATAATTATTCAAAGGAATCAGCGACATATGATTTATTTACCAAATGAAACCTTCATATTTAAAATACATTGCCAGCTGGTATGAGAAATATTTGACTAATTGCTAAATAAATCCAGCGAGAAAATGATTCTTCCAATTTGAAATTGGAAAATAACTATTTAACAACTGGAATTTAAATTAAATATTGAAAATCCAACTGATCATAACATATTTTAATAAATTGATATAATTTGAATTGTTTAGATTTTAATTTAGGTACTTTTATTTATTTTTTAGTCCGTTATCTTACTTTTATCCAATTTTCCCAAAATTCCAGTTATAAAGTTTGCAATAACAAAATAAGATAATATACTATTACTGAAATGACTTTATTTTTATTTACAAATGTAACTCGAAAAACTTAAAAGTAGACAAAAGTGTATAAATTATGAACATTGTAGAAATTTTTCAGAGGGGTAAATCCTGGATTTTTTTATTTTTGCCCTATGAGTTACTTTTTCAATTATTTAAAGAATCAAAATAATTTATTTAAAAAAAAATAATGTCTTTTTTCGAGACAAACATTCTCTATAAATCTAGTGTTTATAATTTTGAAAGTACATTTTTGTTATGGTTGAAAGCGTCAAAATAATTTTTGTTTAAGACAATTTTTTTAACAATTAACTGTACCTTGAGGTTAACTTATTATTTTTAAAACTCGAGAGAGTAGAATTGTAGGGATTTTTTTCCTGGAAAGAATGAGCCGTAATTTAATTAGGATAGTTTTTATGCGTCTGGAGAGTCCGTACGTTTATATCTGCTTATAACGCAGCTGAGTATAAGTGTACGGACAAGCCAAGGGGAAGGAGGAGATGGAAAAGGGAAGTGGCCTTTATTTAAATTCAACTATTTTTAAAAGATAAGTAAAAAGCGACAGCTAGTAAAAATTTATTATCAAAAAGTTATTATCATACAAAATCTTTTTTCCAGAAACCTGATTTTTACAACTGCTTTAATCAGGCTAAATAAGTGCGGAAAAAAGTCATTTTGCAGTTGCCAATACCTAATTTTTATTTATTATTTAATAATAAATAGTAAATACAAATGAAAAAATCTTATTTAAATCCATTCAATTTTACATTATAGAATTCTAATTTTTATATGTTCTATAAAGAACATAATTAATAGTACGTTATTCTTTACTTTTACCTTTTCAAAATTAAATATTTAAATAAAAAAAAAGTAATTTGAAAAGCATTTGTGACAAACAGGCATTGAAATTATGCAAAAATCTGTGTTAATGTTTATAAGGAAACAAAAGACTTTTACTTTTCACATCAGTTTTGCAGATTAAATTTATATCTTCAGATTTATTTTAATGCTTTGTAATAGAAAGTAGATACGGTGAAAATAAATACTTACAATAATTTGGATTTAAACATTGAGTATCATTTTCTCAGTAGATAGATTATTATATAGATTCCACAAATAAATTACTTATATATTTTTTTAAGATAAAATCTAAAACAAGATGGAGAAATATAACTAAATTGAGGTTTAATTTCCTGTTAAAAAAGTGAATTTTGCTCAAAGTGACTAAAAAATGACTTCAGTGACTGTGCGACAATTCAGACTACCCTTAGAAAAACCCTGTGAAATATTTAAAAAATATTATCAACAAAAAATCTCTGGATAAAAAGTCTGAAACTTTTTCTAAATCTTAACATTACTCTCGAACTTTCTTCTTCTTTTCTAATTACCAAACACAATTTTTATTAATTTGGCAACACATTATAAATATTAAAACTAACTGTAACGTAAAAAATTATATTGTTGCAAGTTCCTGGAAAATTGGAACAAAAAGCTAGTTCACAGTTCTAAATTTGTTATCCTATCTACGTACCACAAGAACCAGAATGACAGAATGAATTAAACCTTATCGAAACTTTCGTTTTATCTGAATTTAAATTAACTATTTTTAAGATTCAGATTTGCGCAATGCGGCTTGGCAACTCAGGTTTGCCAGCGAGAAAAAAATTCTATCAAAAACGAACATATGCACATGCATGTCTGTAAAGAAAGTTCATTCCAGTAGTACAAGGAAGATTGGAAATCATGCTGCATTATGGTGGGTGAAAATACAACGATGAATCGATGCTGGGAGGGCAGGTCATTCTATAACGGTACTTTCTTAACAGTCAGGAATCACTGAAGATGGCGGTGCATTCTGTCGGTTAATATCACCTTTAAAAGTAAAATCTCTCGTTTCTTGCAAAATACCATTAACCAATAACTTCTCACATATGTAAAGTATGTAATTTAGGAAAATTGGACTGTCCCACCTAATTTTGGGAGGTTTTTTTTAAATGTAATTTGGTTATCATTTTTAAATTAAAAAGGCGTCTTATAATAAAATTTCTTGAGTTGCGGATAGAGAGTCCCTATACCAAGGGTTTCTGCTGAATACGGTTACAAACAATTAATATATAGTCGCAGACAATTGTTTAGGGCTGGTCTGAAGGAAGTAACCCCCAAGCGGAGGTATAAAAACCGTGCTGAAAGCTGAATGGCACCTGGTTTAGGTGTCTAGAACGGTAACTGATATACCAGGCGACTTCTAAGAGTACGTAGCCTTATCCTTATATACGGGATCCTACAAAGTTGGACGAACCTTTTTCCCTATCTTCTCGTGGGAACAACAATGATAACACCATACATAGCTGTATTAAGTGCGGTTCAAAGCAATATAACGCGCAGGGCTCCCGACAATGGGTTGGCCAACAATGCTGAACACCCTAGAGCTAGGGGAGCCAATGAAGATGAAGTCAATGCGATAGATCGGCAGAATCTAGGGGCTTTTAAGTGGACGGAACGTCAAAATCCCGACTTGCTAGAATGCTATGATGCGAGTGTAACCCCTGAACGAGAGAATTACATGGCACGACTGCATGCTCTATGGAGCGAGAAACACCCAGAGCTTTTCGCATTCACGTCTGCGAAACCATGCCGAAGTACTCCAAAAAAATGGGCTATGTAAGGGGAATACCTACTCGACCAGAGCCAGAACAAGCCAGCAGCAGAGAAGGAGAGGTGACAAGACCAACCGTGGACAGGCATCCTATAGAGGGCAATTGTCCGAAGAATCCGACCTCTGGACTATCAATGGTTGTGTGTATAATTCGGTGAGAGCTTTGGCTGATGCGAACGGTAAAACGAAACCAATGGTTGATTATAACACCAAACCAGGAATGCATAACTCGCCATAAAAACAGGCTGGGCAAGACAGTACGCGTCCCGCATACAGTGTGTGCTTGCCTACATAAAATCTGGTAGGAATTTTACCGCCAAGGTTAGAAAGTTCACGCGCGAACTCCGGATCCATTATCACACACTTAACAAGTCAAAGTTGCTGATCATCAGGCATAATATTGTTGAGAGAATAAAGATACTATCTGACGCTAAGAGAAGTCTAGAGCGCAGAAGTCGTTAGGAGAGAAGTCTACCAAGTGCAACATAGACTTGACGAAGACTCAGAGAACATAAATAGCTTTAAGGAGCAGTGCGATGCCCTCATAACAACACCTGAGAAGGAATGCCCAACCATCACTATCGAGGAGGTGAAAAAGTATTGGTGGTATGCAGAACTATTCCGCCCCAGGACCAGATGGTATCAAGATTATCTGGTGGAAGAAGTTTTCTTCAATCCATCACCATCTGGCCCGTATTTTCACCTCATATTTGAAGTCGGAAGAGCCAATTCCGGAGTGGTTGGTGGAAGGGCGCACAGTACTACTGCCGGAAATGGACAGCTTAGCTGACTCAAAGAAATACAGGCCATTCACTTGTTTGAACTTTATGTATAAGATATTTGCAGCTATCCTAAATTATAGAAAGAAAGGTAAAGAGACCTTGTAAAAGAGTTGCAACGATTGTACCCGGAAGATTCTGTTACATTAATCGTCCTTATCATCAACACTCTTGGAGGTGCCAAGCTTTCACTGGTCAATAGCCTGAAAAGCATCCCTGCGTGTGAACAATATGCTAAAACACTTGCGGGGAAAATGCAGAAGGCGGTCTTCCTTGGATCACTCCGTGTCCTCAGGGTGCACGAGACTTTTGCCGGATCGTCGTATTGATTCCGTCACAGACTGTAACCATCTATCTCACGGTCGTGAGACGTTGTTATGGCTGAAATTTTACCGCGATTTCGCTGGGATCGGGTGCAATTTTTCAGATTAGACACCCGATCCCGACAAAATCCTGCAGTTGTCCTTATGGCAAAATTTTAACTATATATATTATGTTCTAAAAGAAGCTTTTTCACAGTAAATACCAGTTCATGAATATGATCCCAAAATTTGATCAAAATGATATATGAAGCTTTAATATAGATTTTGAATTCTTTATTGGATCAGAAAATACACATCAGAATGATTCAATTTTCAAGATCAATTATCTGCCATGAGTTTTTATAAGTAGCAAAAAATACTCTTTTTTTCTTGTCAATTCATTGTTTTTAACTGAAAATTTAAGTATCCCTTTTAAAGATTCACCATATTAGTTGAAAATGTGTCTCTATGCTTAAAAATCAAAATAAAATTATTTATGGTTCAGAATTAATTTTTAGTTAATTTTATTATTCGCTCCATAATATAATCATTTGGTTGAAAATTCAACAAATTTGTTATAAAGCCATTTTTTATTTGAAATCTCAACTTTTTTGTTGAAAATTTGTCCTTTTGGGTTAAAAGTGCCACATTCGTGTGGCACTGTTTTCTCTCTCTCTCTCTCTCTCTCTCTCTCTCTCTTGACGGACAAGTCAATTTTGGTTGTAAATTCAACTCTTTTTATGAAAATTCATCTTTTTGTGTAGAAATTTCATCTTCATTTAATAAAACGAACTATTTTTGGTTTAAAAATAATCTTCGCAATTGAAAATGTAACTATTCCTTTTTTGTTTTGAAAATTCGTCTTTTTAGTCTACTTTAGATAAAAAATGGATGTCATTGACTGAAATTTTTTTAATTGCAAATTCAAATATTTGGCAAAAAATAATATATTTTGTTAAAAATGAGTTGTTATGTATGAAAATTAAAAATTTTGGTAAACATTTTTAAAAAATTTCCCTTTTTGTGTTAAAATGAATTTCTTAAACTACAAATTTAACTATTTCAGCTCCATATATCACTTTGGTTAAATCTCTAATTTTTCGTAGCTGAAAGTAAATTATTTTTGTCTGAGGAGTCTACTTTTATACTTTTGGCTTAAAATTCAAATATTATAATGAATATTTTTGTTTTTTTTTTTAATTTGATTATTTTGTAGAAAATTCAACCATTTTTCAGAAAGTCATTCTTTTTGGTTGAAAATTCAGTGTTTTCTAAAACATTATCTTTTAATCTAAAGAAAAACTTTTAGACTGAAAAAAATTAAATTTCAGAGGCATAGCGAATTTTTCACCCAACCTGAAATAAAAAATTTTCTAAAGCATTCCATGTTTATGAAATATTATTTCCATCATGACTAACGTATGACTTTTAATAAAAAGTTCCACGCGTCAGATACAAATTTAAAAAAAGAAATAAACAATCCGTCAGGATACATAAATGAATATATTTCTTTCAATACCGAATATTAGAAGATTTCAATTATTTTAAGTTAAATGTAAAAATATATGCTCAGAATTTAATTTTTCATCTCTCAAATTATTCGAATGAAAAATCGCTGGCCTCAGCTACTATTTTTTTCAAGCGAATTTCAAAAATTCTACAAAAATTTGTACCATTGAAAATGCTGAATGATGCTTATATCATATCAAGCAAGCCAAAAAAACTTTATAATAAAATATAATAAAATTTATAATAAAACTGTAAACACCCTCTGACCCTCTGGCGTGGTGCTTTTTCAATTGCACTTAACATGGAGGATGACACTTTGAAAACCCCCCTTAACGTATCAAGTATTTTGTGAAGAACCCCTTAAAACGTAACACGTTTCTCCAGTTAATACACCAATACTCTTTTTACGTAGATTTTATTGTATTCTTTTCCACTTTACGGTGCAACTTTCGTTTTAACTGGAAGATGCCAATACATCCACTGCAGCCGATAAACTAGAATAGTCGAAACTTGAAACTGAATTGGTTCGAAGCTTCTACAGTAAAAGAGACTCCTCCTAGTTAATCCGTGATAAAGGAAAATTGCGCCGGCAGTTCCACCCTAAACCATAAATTTTCGTTCGAAAACCTCCTGGCTCACTCTGAGTTGCGATATATGTTTCAGTCTTCTGATATAGAACCTGGAAGTATTTACGCCACCAATTTCTTTCTTTTCATCAAAAATGTTTAATTTGCAATATTAATGCATATTAATAATTATAATAATATGTATGTCGGTTTATTGAAATCAGACAAGGGGAAGTTCATGAGTGGCTTGATAGTGACCAAAGAAGAAAATAATGCTCAATTTTTGGACATATTGATTCACTGTGTGAACAGTAAACATCAATAATAATAGTTTGTGAAAAATTAAAAATCGTTTCACTCATAGTCTTTTTTGCAATTTCCATTTTTTCGTTTTTCCCTTTATAGTAGCGACTTCTCAGGTCGTAAAAGTATTCTTGAAACAAATTTTTGCATCTTCAAGTATGTAAATGTAGTTTTCGTATTAACGAAACTCTGACCAAAATAGTGGAAAATTGTAGAAATTGCGTAAACTTTTCGTGAAAGACTTAAAAATTATTTAATAAAATTGTTAGTTTTTTTTATAAAATTAGAATTTTTTGTAGAAATCCGTTCTCGAGTTAGCAAGATAAAATAGTATATTGCATGCATTTTACTTTTTTAGTAGAGACGCGTAAAATGTGAAGCAAGTTCTGCTAGTGGAGGATTGAGCTGTTGCTCAGTTATCCAAGAATGAAAAAAGTTCCCATTTCGATCAGATTTTTTTTTGGTATTTCGAAAAAGTGACATGTTGTCTGAAATTATATTTTTTATCTGAATACATTTATAGTAAACAATTATTTTTTCCAAGTAATTAAAAAAGTAAAGTTTCTTCTCAAGCTAATGGGATTTCGGAAAATAAACATTGTAAATAGTTGGAAAAATAATGAAGTGAATTAGAAACAATAAAGAGTTTTGATTATTTAAAAATATTCACTTCAAAGGAAAAAGTTTGCATATTTTCGCGAAACTCTCGTAAATAACATGTGGTAAAAGAAAATATCATGAGAAATTTTTCTATACATTTTTGTAGATAAATAATTTTTCTCCTAAAAAAAATTCTCTCTCTTCTCTTCTTTTCAAATTAGTGGAGTTTTTAAGGAACATTTTTTAACTTTGAATTTTTTTTTGATTTTTAACTTTAAATATTTTCAAAAAGAATCACCGCTATTTTACCACTTTAAAGTCTTTTACACAAGCTAACATTTTTTGTTTTTATAAAATTTCACGTTGCTTTTTGCCTTTATTTTGACTTCATCATTAACTGTAGGGCCGAATATATTGCTGAATTTAGCTGAAATACTTATTGAAAATTAAAACGGTCGAAGAAAGGAAACACAGTTTTGGATCAGCTGTATCTACAATTGTTTCGTATATTTGTTTTTGCATTTTCTTTGAATTTTTTTTCTTTTTGAATTTCTTTAAATCTTTCATTTGAGTTTTCTTAACATAAGTTAGTATTACGGAATTTTTCGTAGAATTGAAGAGTAACGGATAGTATTGGGGCTAATATTACGAAAATTTCCGTAATCCGAACAGAAACTGGAAATGCGGTTTAGGTGTACAGAGACTTCCGTAAATCCTTTAGAAATAAGTATGTTTAATTTTATTCAATTCCAATAATTTATTTAATCAGAATTAGGCAGAACGGTAATGATAACGCAACCGATTTAGCCTATCTGTATAAGGTTACATGTTAATTTGGATCATTTCCTTCGATACTCGACTTCAAAACATTAAAAAATTTAGAGAGCACATTTCATTTGTCAGTACCTTCTAATTTGCAAAATTAAAAAGTGTGATTATTTGACGTTTGAGATCCCTACTCAAAATGTAGGCGTGTTTTGAAATTCTAAATTAAGTCGGCGATACATTTTATCGAATTCGCAATAAATGTCTCCATTTACCAAATAATATTTCATTTTAGAAAATATCTGTAATATACGATAATTTTAAAAGGATTTTATAATATTTTTGTACGATATGCAAATATTTGTAAACATTTTTAAAGCGAAGAGTAGTTGTTGCATACATAATGTTTTGAATTGATTAAAAAACTCAACTTCAGAAACCATGCATGACAGAGTTTTTTTTATATAAATAAAAAAATGTGTCCCTTGTGTTTCAGACGATGACAGGAGAAACTCCAACCTGCGGACCAACGGGACCAAGACAACCGGGGGATTGGGGTAAGACGGTACCAAGAAATTTCTGCACTGCCGCGATGTATCGAGTTCCCATTACTCAATTTTCAGGCGAAAAGAGAGGGCGAGAGTAAAATAAGAAGAGTAAGAGTGTAATGTAGAGATGAATCTAGTGAGGATCTTGCATGTGGGGTTGAAAGCCGATGAGGGACTTAGAAGCGAAACCGCAAACAGATTAGGCAAGGAGATCCAACATCCTCCAACCCCCATGTTATTCTCTGACACACACGTTCAAATCGAATAATTCAATCAATCACAATCATAGCGTGCAGCGCACTCACCCATGACTAGGGTGTCACTCAAAACTTTCATATTTTTCTTTATCAAACTCGAAATTATAAAAGCTACCCCTGAAATTTAATATCTTCTGTAACATGTTCAAAAGTTGAAGAGGGTTGTTCATCCTGTTAAAATTTTACTTCTACAACTTCTGAATATTTTTGGAAGGCATTACTTTAGATATGGTATTTTTAAACCAAAGGGGAGATATAAAACTGATAAGCACTACACAGATAAAGTTTTTTTATTTAAATAATAAAATTTAAATTAGAAAAGGGCTTCGTACAATTTTCTACCTACTTATAAAAGCTGTGCAATATTCGAATTTATTTAGCTAAAATTAATATTTTTTCTTATAAGTTGTAAATAACAGTGGGTATACTTGAGCTAGAAAAATAACAAAAGTCTGTTTCCAGTCATCTTTTTTTGTTCATCAACCGTGAAGCCAAAGGTAAAATTTCTTGAAATGGACTTTTGATAATTTTGTTTTTCTTGGCTCAATTGTACAATATTGTACATTGTAAAATATCATGTAAAATAGGATGAATTGTACAGTATGGAGTTTTCAATTAACAATACATTTTATAGTAGCAAGAAATGTGAACTTCCACTGTTTTTTTTTAATTTTTGTCACATATTTTGCTATTAAAATAATTATTAAAATTTTTCTATGCTGTAAGAAATGTGAAATTGTACAAAATAATTATATTTCCCTGTGCGAAAGTTAATTCAAGGAACCAGTTTCTGATCGTTAAGATAAAGTTATTGCACAATTTAATATAAATATTGTAAATTATTCAGAACTTCACAATATTGTACAATCTGTCTTTCTGAATAAATTTAACTTAATTAAGTTAAATTGTATGAAATGAGGGACTTTTGGTAATTTGTTTTTGGTAAAGTAATATAAATTCTTCATTATTGTGTAGACGAAAAAATTAGTACATTATGTACTATATATTTTTCATTCTATTTAAACATCTAGATTATTCAGTATGTATTTTTGGTATACATATTAAATATTGTCTTAAACTCAGAGCATACATTTCAGTCAATGACTCTAATAAATTTTCTTTTATTAAGATGTGTTTTATTTCTGAATAAAATTTTGACTGCTTTATCAAATAATAAAAAACATATTACAATTATAATTTATAATATAATTAAGTAAAAGTGTGTAAAATAAAAGGAAGTTATGAGAAGAAAATTTAATTTATATGAATTGCAATTCAAGTAAATTTAATATATAATTCAACTTTTTAATTTAATTCAAATAAGTGACTTTAAGGAAATTTAAGGTAAGCTAAAGTGCATTAAAGGATACACCTTAGTAAATGAGTTCGGCAAACTACAAGTGTAAATAGAACTGAGTTCACCAAAATATTAAACTGAAGAACGTTATACATTGTACGTTGCTCATTACGATGATAAAAAAAATGCTTTTCAAATTTGAGCTAATTGAGTTTTCTCTTCTTTTTATTGTTTTTATTTCCCTAAAGTCATGTAATTAATTAAATGAAAATTTTTGAACTCATTTTTAAGAAAAATCTTAATGTTTACTTTATTATTTTACATTTTTCTATGATAATTTATTTTGAAATTTACTTATCGCATTTAGTAATTGACACCCGATATGTCAAATACGTATAGAAAAACGCAAAAATATAATATAAAATTATTATTTTCTTTAAAAATGAGTTTAAACTTTTCGATTGAATGATAAGCAATGATGGTACTGTAATAGGGGATAGTTATATGTATATAAAAATGAATTACATGGATTTTAAAAAAACTTGGGGAAATAAAAACAACGAAAAATGAATAAAAAAGGCAAAACTAAAATAAGGGACCTCTAAATCATAAGGAGTAAAATAATATTACATTTTTCCAACTTAAATGCCTTTTGTATAAGGAACAATGTACAAGAGACTCTCTTTAAAATAGAACATTATTTATTAATCAAACTAAACTCTTCAACGTTACCTAATAAACAATTTTCTCTATTTCTCAAGATTCAACAAACAGCTAGCAGTTTTATGCAAACTTGCATGAAGAAATACTGTAAATTAAACAATATATTGAACATTGTACGATCTGAAATTTCTAAATATGTGCTTTTGTATCATATTTTAAACAAATATTAATTATTTGAATCGATCTTACCAGAGGAGACCACCAATTGTGAATCTAAGTTTCGGTTCAGAATTTTTTCAATAAAAGCTTAGTACCGGGATATTTATTTTCCAGCGCAGCAGTATGCGCTTCCTCGACATTTTCGAGAAAATCGACTTTAAAATATTATCCGCAGGCCATACATAAATTTTTGGTGAAAACCACTTTTGAACGCCCAGTAGCTCAGGAGGTATCGTTTCGGTTTCATAGCCAGAAGGCTACGAGTTCAATTATCGCTGTTAGTTAATTTTGTTAATTTATTTTATTTTCGATTCATTATAATGTTCATAAATATAATCTATTTTAATAATCTTCTAAAATTATTAAAATCACAATTTTGTAATTGATTTTTTCACGTAAAATCGAACTTTCAATAACATTTGTAGAAAATAAATTTGTCTCCGCAAAATTCCACGAAAAACTTTCGGCTATGAAGCCGAAGTGTTACTGCCTGAGCAAATTACTGCTTAGGCAAATTAATACTCAGGTAATAAAGTTTCATTTAAAAAAATGACGACCCCGACTAAAATTCACAATTAGCGGTCTCCCCTTGTTAAAGCTATTTCTGTACCTGACAATTGAAGAAAGATTAAAGAAACAACATTGTTAAATCAGAAAACGGTTGGGAAAGAGACCTGTGGAGAAAAACAAAGAAGGAAGGGTGAAAACATCTTTGAGTGGCACCCTAATCGTCTCACTGCTTTCGTCCGACCCGCACCCTCGCATTGACACTCCCCTATAGCTCGCCGCCCCCGACCAACCCGACCCCACCGACCCATCTTTTTAAGAGGCCACGCTCCGAAAATCGTCGACGCTTGTCATTGTACTAATGCATTTAACGAGTTGTAACTTTTCTGCGGACTAGAGACGAAATTAAAGGAAGTAAACAGAGGAGACGAAAGAAAGAGGTGAAAAAAAGTAAAGGGAAGTGCCTGAGGGACGGAGAACTCGGAAATTGATTTACGAGATTGGAACAACTGGGCACGAAGCATACGGTTCGAAAATTAAGGTGAGAGAAAGAGAGAAACAAGAGAGATAAAAGTAGGAGAGAGATATAAATAGTAGAGAATTATAAATAGGAGAGAGATATAAAGATAGTAGAGAGAGATATATATATAAAAATAAGAGCAAAGTGGGATAAGAGTAAAAGGAGTGACAAAGTGTCGTAAAGTATCCGTAATTTGCGGTCTTTTTAAGTCCATTTTATTAACGCAGTTTTGAGAACCGCTTAAAGTCTTGACAATAAATTGTAATCGCTTTTCGATCTCGATAAGAGCGCAAGATTTTCGAAGCGTGGCCATGCATTTTTATCATATTTGCGCACCCTGATGCCGCCGGGACCAATCAGCAGCCTTTCCTGAACCCTCACAATCACCGCACGCCGACGGAGGAAAAATTGGAGTCTCTCCCTGACGTCCAATCATGTTTACTTCCGTGGAAAAAGGTTCCGTGGAACAAAAAAAAAACGTAAAATGCGAGGTCCGCTATTATCGGTCAATTTATCGCACCCCTGGAACATGGATGAACTTCCGGGATGAGAATTTAAATAGAACCTGAGCCTTCAAGGTAGGGTGGAAAATAGAATATGAAAGGTTGATTTAATTCATTCATGAATATTAATTTTGGCTGTAAAACGGCTTCCTAAAATTTTGATATCGAACAAATATTTCCAATTTCATTACGTCGATTAGTCGGGCAAATTGAGGCCAGAGAGAAATTTTATTTCAAACTTAATTTAACTAAATTTCATGAATTTAGGGTTTAGTTGAATGGAAGTTAAAATTAACTTATTTGTATACATTTAATTCAGTTTATCTGAGATCATCGAAAACTGGGGCTCAGCAGCTCATGTGGAGGAAGCAGCGCACCCTTGATGTTGAATTTCTGAATGCTTTATTTGCTTCTTATAGGTAAAAAATGTAGAGCCTTGCAACTGACTATTGTAAAAATTTATTATGAAAATCTAGAAGAAGCAATATTGCTTTTGAAATACATAATTTAGATTGCGCCACTTTCCCCACAGATGCACTGCTCATCCCCTGTTTAAGGTAATTTCGGATAAATTATATTAAAATCACTATTATTTTATTTACCTGAAGTTATTTAAATTTATTCGGTACATAAGATCAAGGATTTTGTTATATTTTCTGAAATGCAATTCATTTAATGAAAATCAAGTGAGCTACAGAAAATTCAAGTATATTTTATTTGTATCTTTTCGAATATAATTTATCTGAGTTAAAATAAAGGAAATCCTAATGAGTTTAGTTTATATTATTTAAATTTGTCCTTAATTAATGTTTTAAAAGTAAATATTCAATCTCTATCAAAGTTAATTCAAATAAATCAGTTTGAAATTACTGGAATTCAATTAAGCGGATTCTTCCTTAAATCCTCAAAATGAAGATATACTGGGAGTCACATTTAAATTATGTTTATTGAAGTGAATGCAATAGATTTCAGATTTTAACTTAAATAAAAAAAAGTAAATATTTAATTTCTGTAAATTATTTATTGACATTTTTTAATTCAAGATTAATTTAAGTAAATTCAAGGAAATACCAGGATATTTCAGTGAATTTTAGGATATTTAAGGGTTTTGAAAGGAAAGAAGCTAATTTCGCTAAGAATCATTGTATTAAATTCTATTTATTCCCTAAAAAAATAGTTACTCTATGTGAATTCAGCAGAAAATATTTTGAAAATTATTAGCTTTCCTTCAAAATGAGCTAGATTTTGAACGGGATGAGGTTCTTGCAAACATTAATATTTGCAATGTACGTCAAATTGAACTTCTGCCAATCTTGACCGAGGCTTCTATGCGTACTTCAAAAAAAATAATTCAGGTTAAAATTCTTTATTAAACGGTAGTTTTTCACAGTTTACATTTTGCTTTCTTATTAGGGAAAAGTTGTATTCTTATTTAATACTAATCATCAAGTCCTCATTTCATTCTTTGAAGGATTCTCTACAATTATATTTTGGTGAAACGCATGAAAATTTAAACTATTATTGTTCATAACAATAATAACTGTATGTTTTCTAAATTATTTTTAAAGTAAAACCTACCTAAATAGAATTGTAGAAAATCTTTCAGAGAATAAAATGTGGCCTCAATCACTGGGTTTAAAAGGATTGTAACATTACCCTAAAGAGAAGCAGATACTCGGCCAATATATAACTACTGTTACATAAACAATTTTAGCTTGAATCGTTTTTTCAATGCGCTTAGAAACCTTCGTTACTATTTGCGCAAATTAATAATATTTCTATTGTTGTTGACTTTATAAATCATTTTAAAGATAGACAACTTTTGAGATTGATTGTATATAGTGTACAACTGAACATCATTGAATTACTACTTAAAAACTTGAGTTTATGGTAAAGATCAGATATAGGTACCGAAATTTCAGTAAAAATAGCCACGACCTAGATATTATTCGTTAAATTTCAGTTGAATTGATTATTTCTGTTTTAATTTAAGCTCATATTTACTTTAAAATCCTCGAATTTAACAGAGAAAAAAACGTAGGATAAACTTTACCTTGATTCCGACGTAAAAATTACCTGAGACAAAAATTAACTTCACAACATAAACTTTGCCCAAATATCGGTTAAAGTTTCTTTTGTTTTTCCATGACAACGAACTTATTTTAAAAGACGTGAAGTTGTTGAATAAAACTTTATCCCTCTAAAAAATTACCTGCAACCAATTATATGAGTAGTTTGTCTGTGAAGTTAAATTACTTATATGACAGTTAATTGTAGTTCATCTGAAGGTGAGGAAACATGTTGATATTTCTAGCGTGCTCATGCGGTATTTATAAGTTATATTTTTAAATCTGAATCATTTCAAAAGTACGTTACTAATTTCTTCTATTAACAATTATATTGTAATTATATTGTAAAAATATTCAACCGCAACTTATAATTACTAGAACATTTTACTGCATTAAATTGGTCGCTCACTTTTGAATACGTGAGATTAATTTTCAATAATTCAGATAAATTAAAATCAGTGAAAATTTACTGACAAATAAATTACTTCAGTCTCTTATTTATAAATAATATTTACGTTGATGATAGAATTTATCATAAAATAACATTCCATATAATATTAAAAGCGGGAAAGGTCAATCAATCTTTTACGTCTATCTTTATTCGTATGACGTTCATAAATTGGACTCAATTAATAAAAATTAAGACGAAAATATAAGAGGAAAATTTCTTACGAGAAAACGTTCTCAGGAAAAACTGTAGACCAACCCTCTTCTCACAAAAAGGTTCGTTAACATTAATCGAACCCCTCGCTTCATCATTCCTTATGTAATCAATCAAGGGTTTTTCATTAAAAAAAACATATATATATATATATAATCTTCTGCATCCTATGACCCCAAATAGTTTGTTCTATCACACTAGAAAACGATGAAACCTACCGAGCTATTTTCCTACCCCTATTTCTTATTTCATCTTGAGGCTCAACTTTCACAGGTCAATGATCCTTAGAAGTTAGCCAATATTTTCTAGGGTGCGATATTTGAACTTTGATAAGCGTGAGTGCACTCTCAACCACGCTTAACACTTCCAGCATATCACGTGCTCGCGGTTTCGATACGCATCGGCAAGCTGAAAATAGCCGCCCGAGAGAAAAGAGGGCGCGATAGCAAAATGTGGAAGGGGTTTGAGGATCGAAGTGGTATATAGTAAAAGGGTGAGAAAGGCAAAAGAGGGAGGAATGCGACATCAGGGATGGTGAGGAAATCGAGAATTCTTCAAATTTCCTCTCGAATTCGAAGTCTTGAACACGCCTTTGGACAGTAAACGACGAAATAAACGACTTCATACCGAGGGCACACGAACATATGACCACGTGCTTATATGGACATAACGTAAAAATACACATTTGAATATATACACACGGCAAGACTTTTAATGTAAAAGTGTACCTCCCTCTTTAATTTTTTCCTATTTTGAAAATTATATTAATAATTACTCGGGTGTCTTTTTTTCGTTTAGCTGCGAGCACGGTCAATCGAAAATGCACATATCCTCTCTCGATATACGTATTTCATGTATACCTCTTATGGATTATATAACTGCACATATTTATACATAATAGTGTATACGTGAGTGTGTATTTCTCCCTGTGTCGGTTGACCCACACAGAGAACCTCGCACAACTCGAGCCGCGCCTATCGCGTATCGACGAACGTCGCGAACCAATCAGTACCAGGCTCCGATTTTTCCTTCGCATATCCAAATCAAATACACATATATAAATCCACACAAACCGGTGAAAATAATGATAATATAGAAACACAAATTGGCACACGAAGAGAGGATGTTTCAAGTGTTCATAATCCACGTACCCAAACACACATTCACATAAACACGGTCACATTGATTTATCATAAATAAAATTTACAAAAACACGCATGAATGACATCAACAGTCATCATAGAGTACTACAGTTTACATGCAAGCATTAACATTTCGTGACAATAAAATCCTATTCATAGGGTGCTGTCTTCGATTATATCAAGTTTACATCATTGCTCTAAAACTATTTATCAGCACCTCTTCTTATTCGCTAATCTGGCATCGGAGAACTATAGTGTGGACGCACACTGTGATTCTAATAATTGCGCATGTCTTTATTTTACTTCAATGCTCTTACCCATATGTGAAGACTGTTTTTTTAAAAAGATTTAAATTACGGGAAGAGATTTTATTATAAACTACCTTTTAGTGAAATTAACTTATTTTTGTCAATAGAAGTGATATAGCACCCTATGGTTGTAGGGTCATGATATGTCAATATACAAATTTAGATGCTCAAAAGGAGGAATGTCCACATTCCACACTCATAACACATACACTGTAAACATATGACGTGCATACAAATACATCATTCCACCTGCACATATACTTAATACATATGCACTTAATATACAAAATTTTCATATCTACATCTAGAGATTTACCTATTCATACAACACACAAGGTGTCAGAAAAACTGAGAGTCACAAATAGAAAGCTTCATCAACGTATACATAGATTCACAAACAATATTATCAATAATATCATACACAAAGAGAAATTTATATTTTAGTCGAAAAAATAAATGTAAATGCGCAAGTAAATATGTACATAGGTACAAACACATACATAAACACATGCACACAAACACAATGATAAAAATTATAGATGCTCAAATCCGGATGTATGTTTAAACCCACATAAGAAAATCTACATCTACCCTCGCGAATAAAAATTTATATTCAAAATATATTTTAAAAAACATACACACATTACACAAACGTAAACTTGGGCATTGCTGGAATTTAAATTAAATTAATTTGAAATCAACTGAATAAATACTAGTTTCCCATTTTAACTTTCAATTATTTCCATTAAAAAAAAATGTTCCTAGAGTTACGGAAAACAATTAATAATGGATTATTATGAAAATAATAAGCGAAAAATACTACAAATGAGCTAAAAATGTTGTAATTTTTGTAACTGCAGAGCACGGGGAAAATTCTGAAAATCTGAGTTTACAAGTGAAGTATTACTAAAAAGTTACCAAATATAGTGTGTGTCGAAGTTCATTTATGTCACCCACAAATTCGTTCGAATCTAAGAAAAAATAAAGGCGTTTAAAAAATGATATTTAGAGGTTCCGCGAGCCCCACGAAGTTTAACATGTATTTCCTACAAGTCAAAGAGACTTTTTTTGTACATTTCATTCAGAATTGTCAATATTATTTTGATCGACTTGAAAGTCTAAATTTTCCTTCACAATTAGCGATAAAATACTAATCAAAAATTACTTTTTAAATATCACGCCCATAAGCCTGTGTTATTGTCCCAAAAATATCCCATAAGTGATAAATTTGGTTTTTCGAGTTTTTAGCGCTAATTAGGATTTTTAAGAATTATTTAAAACACAAATTGTTTCTAAACAGTTTGTTTAAACAAACTGTTATTATTTATAACTATATTATCCTATAGTAATTATAGATATTTGGTTTATTTGGGAAATTTACACATTTTTTGCTTTTCATTCAGGGTAAAGTAATAAGCGATCAACGGTTACAGAAATAATTGTAAAAATAATGTATTATTCTGTATAAGTATCTTCTCTTAGAGTACAGCTAGAACATTGCTATTTTCTCAGAAATTTACAACTTCTTGTGAACCTGTTAGTGGATATCTTCTTCCAAAATTAAAACTTAAAAATTATTTATTAACGTCTTATTTTATGCTAGACTTCATAGGTTATAATTATTTATATATGTAGACTATCGTTAGAGACTATTTGCTTTCTTCAGAGGATGAGAAGGGGGCACTGACAGAAAAAAGTGTACAGTTCCAAATTTTTATTTTAGGCTATGCCATACACTTCGTATTGTAATACACAACAAAATAGTACTTTAAAAAATTATTCTTGGAGATGTTCATTTATTAATTGTTCATAACTAAAAAGTAAAAGCAGAGCCCAGAAATTTCAGAAAAAACCCGCAACTGTCTAGCATTACTCTATGGCGAGGAAACAGCTGTTTAGTATTAATATAGAAGAAGATAGTTATAAATAATAATTTGTTATAACAATTATGTTCGTTACATTGCATTAATTACTATCTTGCTTTAGCTGAAAAGCAGGCCCGTCGAGAAGAAAACCCGAGCAGGAGGAGGGGGGATTATGGGCCCATATTTTTAAGTTTCATTTCTAACAGTTCCTCGCTGTTTTACCCTCCTCCCCATTTCAAGACAGGATTACTTACAAGTTAACAAAAAGTGAAAGATTTCATTAAAAAAAACCACAACTATCTAATACTACCATAGGAGACGATAGTTATAAACAGTAATTTTTTGTTTTAACAATTATGCTTGTTAAACTACATTAATTAACATTTCTCTTTAAGTGAAAAACGGACAAAAAGTTTAATAGTTCAGAAAAAACGGAACTTTCTAGCATTACTCAAACAGAATATTATTAAAACTGATATCAAATTGTTTAAGCAATTCCATATTTAACTTTAAATAATTACTACCTCACTCTAATCAAAAATTAATTCATTTGTATTCAATGTCTAATTATAAAGCAAAATGTTAAATTCCATCTCAGTTCACCTAATATTAACGATTCTAAATAAAATGTAAAAAACGTCTTTTTTTCTTACGATAAATACGTGTAGATTCGAATAAATTTAGGACGATATGCATGAAAATTGGAGAGAAAAATTTTCCAGTGCATTTTTGGACCATCATAATGTACATGTAGAAATGCAATTCTATCAAAATTCTACTAAATTAAAAAGAACTAGAGTCGTCTCATACGAATACAATAATATTGAATTGTATTCAAAATTATTCGACAAAAATTCAAACGAATTAAATCAATATTCCTTGAATTCTATTGAACCCAAGATCAAGTAATTTCTAGAGAGTTCATTCAATTCAACATATTATCCAGAAGTTATTCAATTCAACTCAATTAAGCTCAATTAAAATAACTTCAATTTAAGAACTTTCAAGCAGAGTACTTCATTTCTACTGATTTCAAATGGAACCAAAGTATCATTAAGTGAATCAAATTATATATTATGCAAAATGAATATAATGAAAATTACTTGAAATTCAATGGTATTTGGAATGAATTCAACTTAATTGGAGCGCATTTCATTCAGTTGTAACTGCAATAATAATAATTTAAGAATATTCAAGTCGAAGTGTAAATGAATTCAAATTGTTTCGAGTTAAATTTTATAAATGTATTTAATATTCTTGGATTTCACATAAAATCAATCAATATAAACTGAAATTAAATTACTTTATTTTCATTCAAATGTACTTTAGGTAAGTTTAAGTAAATTTAAGTCAAGTGCATAAATTCATATTAACTCAATTAATTTGAAATAGATTGAAGTGAATATAATTAACTAAAAGCAATATCTGACTCATGAAACTAAAAGTAAATCATTCAGTAAGCATATGCCCACATACAATTTATTAACAAACACTTCCACAATTACATATCAACTAAAAATATGAATACAAAGATCATCAACCACTCAAATAAGTACGCTAGCAAATAAGTAAAAATAAAAAATACTTGCACTTAGACCTGAAAAATCGATTTTTTGGAGCCTTTTATTTCAGGCTATAAGAACTACCGAAAGTATCAAAGAAATTCACTACTAGCACTTTCGGTGATCATTTCAGCTCTTAAAAGAGTAATGAAAACCTCGTAAAAGACTCCCAAACTGATCTTAAAACTTTCACGAATGGCTCCTAAAAATGTCTTAAAAGTATCTCACAAGAGAGACAAACTTATTAGAATTAAAAAAATATATTCTTGAATTTGACATTAAAATTATTATTTAAAAAGATCTTGTCGTCTGACAAGACGTTTTAGGCAAGAAACGCAATAAAGAACGAACGAATCCTTTGACTTTGTACAAAACTTTAAAATTCAACTTCTTTTAGAAAATATTCCTATTTCATATAAAAATTCAGCAGACAGAAGTTTGGCAACCATTTATTTCTGAGGAGTCACGAAATTATTTAGTTTAAAAGCAGCAGGTAACGTACAGTTCGTTAAAAACTTAATAAATCGTTCATTTTACGAAAATTGTAGATCACTCCTTAGATTTTATTGACCTTCAGAATGTTTAAAAAAGAACTTTCTTAACTTAAGAAACCTTGATAAAAATGTGATAGAACTCCTTCCTTCTGAAAAAAGAGACAAAGCATAAAGAACGCATAATATTTTTAACAATTTTCAAATCATTTTTCTCAAAATAAATCATTTATTTTAAATAAGGTAGTATCTACACATGCTGCGAAAATCTCGATATTTGTACCGAAATTTAGGTGCAAATAGCCCCTTTTGCAGCTTTAATTATACCAAGAAAATTCGGCTCTTTTTGTTGCAATTTCGGTACCGGTAGCCACTGCATTTAAATAAACAGGTCAGTAGTTTGCTTTAAACAAATTCAGTTCTCTACTGTAATTGGCTGGGAAAATATATTCTCTGTAAAAATTGCTCACGCCTCAAATGGAGTCTGTTTCAGAATTTCTTCAATAATTTGTCTGCGATAATTAGTAACGAAATCCTAATTTTAAATTGAGTTTATTTTTGTCATAAGATCTTTTTATGAGACTTAAGAGTTGCTCGAAACCCTCCTTAAAAATGTTAAAGAGTCTTGCAAAAGATGTTTCAACTTTATTTTGGTACAGTTAGTGATCAACAAAAATACAAATTCATACACGCATACAAATTCAAACAAACACATACACACATATATATATATTTTTTTTTGAAATGTACAACGATGTGGAAACGACCCTCAATTAGGTTCGGGGCCAGTCGGTCCGGCTCTCGTAACTTTATCCATTTGAGATAGAGCCTCACTTTTCGATAAGAACCAAGGGTGAGACAAAAGGGTTGACGAGGGAAGGGAAAATGCGAAAAGAAAGGAAAAACTTGGAAAATCGCTTGATCGCTTACACTTAAAGTATATATATATATATATATATATATATATATATATATATATA
>JAAAKG020188428.1:0-24972 GCA_010014905.2 Druon quercuslanigerum | reverse complement strand
TGCTGTAGCCCGACATTTTTGGAAATTAAAATTAAAATTAAACACACTTTTTTGATGTGTATCGCGTGAAGATCCGATACTACTTTCTTTTGAATGAGTTACTGAGAGACTTCTGCTAGGTGTCAGGAATGCAGCAATTGTCTAATTGCTAATTGTGAAAAGAAATGTTGAGTTTCAACTCGAATTCAGAAAGTACTAAAATTGCAAAAAAATTTGACTTTTTAGATTTAAAGTTCAGCTGTCTTTGTATAAAATTACCTTTTTTATTGAAAATTCATCTTGTCGGGATTAAAAGCCAAAAGTGTTCGAAAACATTCCTGTTTTTAGCTTAAAACCTTCAAAAACTGTTTAATTGAAATTTTATCTTTCTTGGTCGAAAATGGATTTGTTTATTGAAAAATTGATATATTTTCTAATTTACATTTTGTTGTTGACAATTTATCTGTTTGTTTAATACTGCAAATATTTTGTTAACAAAATTTTTTACTGAAAATTAATCGCTTTAACTGCAAATTTAAATATTTAATTTTTCGTAAAAATGCATCTTTTTTAGTGGAAAATTGAGCTAATTGGTTGAGAACTCATGTATTTATTGAAAATTTGTGTTTTCAAACCAAATTTAACTGCTTGGTTAAAAATTCATCTTTTTGGTTAAAATTTGACCTATTTCGTTAAAATTGCAATATTTTCACCTGAAATATTAGGAATTCAAAGCGTTTAATTTTCAATTTAAAATTATGGCTACATTAATGATATTATAAAGAATTTATTTCCCTATTATTCCCCCCATTTTCGTAAAAAGCATCCTTTTTATACTGTTTTAAGAGAATTTTTGGCTGCAAACTCTGCAATATTAAAATGTAAATTAGTTTAATTTATAGTTTTCTGGTTTTCTAGTTCCAATTTTAAAGCATCGAAACATAAATACAGCAGTAGTAGTTGTTAGTCATTTTTTTGCTTGAATTCATAACTTTTTCCACTTTCCTCATAAGTACATTAGTTTGTGACAGCTCTGAAAATAGTAATATTATTTGTAATAACATATTCGTATTATTAAATTAAATTTCAGTATTGATCATGAATTCCTTCACAGTTCGCCGATTGTTCCTGAAAAAAGTATTACGTGACTGATAAGGTGATAAGTGTTGTTCCTCAATACTGAGCGAATTTGATACTAAAATTCCAAGAAATTAGAGAAAATTATTTGATATCTCAGTTCATTAGAGTTTTTTGCACAATAATTTCTCTGGATATCTTGCAGACGAATTTTCGGTTTTAAAGATAGAGAATTAAATTTTAGTACGAAATCCACAATTTTATATCAATTCCTTTATATATCAATTTATTATACACAAACGAAAATCATGAATTTTCAACGAAAGAAGATCAAATTTCATTAAAAATGGATTAGTTAAATTTTCTGTTAAAAAAATGAATTTTCAAAAAAAATTTTTAATAAAACAGTTGAATTTTCAACCAAAGTAATCAATTTTTAACTAAAATGATAATTGTAATAGTCGAATTTTTAACCAAAAAGATAAATGCTCAACTAAAATGATGAAAATTCAATCAATAAGAATAAAATTCTACCAAGAAGGCAAATTTTCAAAAAAATTCGTGCAAAAGCTGAATAGTTAAGTTTTTAATGAAAAATAGAAAATTTTCAACTAGTATGATAAATTTTCAACGATAAATATAATAGTTGAAATTTTAACCAAAAAGGTCTTAATTTTCAATTTCAAAAAAGTTGAATTCAACCAAAAAGTTGAATTTCCAACAATACATTACATTACAATACATTCTCACCTAAAAAAATGTCAAACAAAAATAGAATAGTTAAATTTTCTGTTCAAAAATTAATTTTCAACAATATAGGTAAATTTTCATCTAAAATAATGAATTTTCAATTAACATACAGAATATTTAATTCGAATAATTGAATTTTAAAACAAAAAAAATATTTTAACAAGTCAGATTAATTTTTTACTAAAAAAGAGAAATTTTCAACTTAAATAATAGAACATTCAACTAGATTAGTTAAATTTTTAGCTAAAAGATATACATTTTCAACAAACAAACAAATTTTTAACGAAAAATATAATAGTTAAATTTTCTGTTCAACAAATTATTTTGTAACAAACTAGTTAAATTTATAACCAAAGTAGTGACATTTTCACTGAAATGATGAACATTTAACTGGATTATTTGAATTTTAAACCAGAAAGATGAATTTTCAACCAATAAAATTAATTTTCTAACACAAAGTCGAATTTTCAACAAATCACATACATTTTCAGCCAAAAAGTATGCATTTCCACCCAAAAATTAAATAGTTAAATATTTATTCGAAAAAATGTATTAATAAACAAAATTTTAACAACATTATTTTAATTTTAAACCAAAGAAATTAATTCTTATCGAAAAATGTAATAGTTCATATTTCTACCGAAAAATAGTTTTCTTTTAAGTAGCAAGCACTTAAATTTTACCAAAAAGGAATTTTTTAAACAAAATACATGAATTTTCAACGAAGTAGTTAAATTTTTAACTAAATAAGATAAATTTTCAAATGGAAAAAATTTTGAACAAAAAATAGGATAGTTTAATTTTCAGTTTGAAAATTTAGTTTCAGTGAAGGAAAGAACTGATTTTCAACAAAATAGTTCAATCCAGTAATATCAGGCTGATTTTGCAAATGAAAAATATTATCACTTAATATCATATTACAATAAAAAAAAATTTTAAGCAAGCTCTGAAGAAAAATGATCTCACTATAAAAAAATTCCCTGTCATTTCCAGGTTTTCCAGATTTGCTATAGATGAGTAGACACAGAAAAGTGGAGTGGAAAATAAAAATTAAGATGTGCAAAAATGATAATTCTTTGGGGGGAAAGCAGTAATATTTAAGTAAGCATGCCCCCAAGATATACATGCGTTGAATAAAGAAATAAAAGGCATAACGTGTAATATCTCTTGAAATCAAAATGCAACTTCTGAAGTGGGTTTATCCTGCATTTCGAAAAAAAATCACTTTTAATTTTCTTTAAATTATTTATCCAAAATGAAAGAAACTAAAAAAAGTTAACGAAAACTTGTTGCATTTTCCAATTCAGTGTTGCCTGGCAAGGATAGAGAAACGCGAAAGTTTTTACAAACTTCTCGCTCAACGAAGTCGGTTATATAATTATTATGCAGCCTTAATTAAAATTGAGTTCGGTGCACTGTGACGATTTTCATTGATGACTAATGAATTTTTTCCCAATTATTATAAATAGTTGTGAAAAGGTCATTGGGATAGAAAATAGTTTATAATAGTTTACACAAATCTTTGTATTAGTTTTTGAAATTGACTTGAATATTACGAAATGTAAAAGATCGCATATTCAAAATGAAATGTATTACTTTTAATTTAATAAATTTTGAGTACTTTTCATTTTTCCATAAAAGTACAAACATTTAACGGTAAATACAAAACGTCAAAGTTTTAACTTTCAAGAGACTACGTCCAACTGCTCAGATATATACGTCCAGCTTTCGTGCATAACATAAAACCTTTGACCTGAATCATTAATGAAAGACTTGTTTTCAAGTTCTTCTTTTGAAATTTACATCATTCCCCAAAAATGTAATTGAATAAGAGAAGATATTTAATTATAAAAATTGGATCAAAGCCGAATTATTTTAAGTATAAGTAAATTATAATTATAACTTGAAAATTCTAAAATGTACTTAGAAGTAATCAAAAAGAAACTTGCAATATAAGTTTTTTTTCTCCAGCTATTAATAACTAGTGACCTCTATTTTACTTTCTTGCCTCAAAAATACATTAACACTGATTTTCTAGCGAGTGTTAATTAGAAATATCGTACAGAAAAGTGCTTATAACCTTGTTCACATTTCATATAAGCAAACGATTCTTTGTATACTATTTTTTGGTAATTTGCACAATTTTGAAAATAGTTGAGCGAGAAGAAAATTATCAAGGTTACTACAAAATCCTTATTTCGAAAATGTGCCCTGAGCACTTTTTCAATTTTCCTGACCATTATAAATGTGTCCGTCAAGTATAAAAACAAACACATCTGGGAGATTAATAAAGAAATAAATGTTATCCAAAATGTCGAATTTAAAAGCCAAAAAAAAATCATTTTGCACAAAAAAAGTTTAATTTTCAACACAAAAATATGAATATTTAACCCAAAAAGACAAGTTTTCAACAAAATAAATGAATTTTGAACTTAAAATATGTATTTCTAACCAAAATTTCAGTTCAAAAAATTAATTTTTAACAAAAAACAGACAAGTTTTCAATCTAATATTTAAATTTTCAGCTAAAGAAATTGTAAAGCAGATCATGAATTTTCGACCAAATAATATATTTTTAACCGAAAAGATGAATTTTTAACCAAGCAGTAAAACTTTCAACTACAAAATATATATTCTTGGTTGAAATCTAATAGATCACTTTTCAACCAAAAAAATCAATTTTCAACAATGAAACGAATTTGGCACAAAATAATTATATTTTCGACATAAAAAAAACATCTTCCACGAAAAAAAATGAATTGTCAATCAAGTTGAACAAATTTCTACCAAAAATATGAGTTTTCAATCAAGAATATTAATTTCCTATAAAAAAGCCGAATTTTTACGTACGTGAATTTCTACTAAAAAATATAAATTTTCAATCAAGATGAAACAATTATATTTTCAGTTAAAAACGGAATTTTTATCAACAAAAAGATAAATTTTCAACATAAAATAGAGTAATTCAATTTTCATTTAAAAAATTAATTTCCAACTATAGATAAAATGAATTTTCAACCGCTTCGCGGGTATATTCTCATCGACTGTACGTTCGCGCGCTTTGTGCTCGATAATGGATTTACCTTGCGCTACGCGCTCGGTCTTTGAATATTACCCACACTTGTACACAGACTTTTTAAAACTAAAGGTAAAAGCATCGACAGAAGTAATTGTAAATTCTCTTTTATTAAAGCTTATTCGTCTTTAACGAATACATTCTCATCACGTATATCGTGCTTCGCACTCGAGTTTGTTCCTCAAAGTGTATATCATTTCCACAAATTTATATTATTAGAATTCATAACATTCATTGGCATTAAAACACAGTAGTTTAATTGTCTCGTTTAAAAAAATGCACATTCTTAAAAATAAACTTTTGTTATTAAACATTTCTTTGCAAATTCTGCCGTTTTTTCAAAAACTGAATTTGTTCATTTCCAATTTTATTTTTATGATTTAAGAATTACTCATGCGGTCTACGCAGCAGCCTGTCTGATCTTTAACTTGTAAATTATATCCTTAACTTCAGTTACCCAAATTTTGTCAATTGAGCTTTCTACCGCATCGTGTTCTACATCGCAGTTGTGGTGCCCTATTGCATTATCTTCTAATAATTTTCAAAAAAAAATTCTCCAAGCGTTTAGGGCCGAAGGTAAAAAAAATTCAACAAGTTGTTATCTTATAGGGCATTCAAAAAGCAACGTTTTTCTTCTCTTGACTTTTTTTCATATCGTGCGTTATTTGGCTTAAAATGTCCATTATCGCGTGTGTGAAAATTTCTTAAAAATTATCGAAAATTCTCGGACTCTTTCAAGTTTTCCCTGACATTCCCTGACTGCCGAGTTCCATGACCTGTAGAAACCCTGACTAATGGATTCATGAGATGATTAGTTAATCTTTATGTATTTGATTATAATTTCAGCATTCGCATGGACTTTCTATTAAGTTTAGGCAACGAAATCAATTTAATTAATTAAGCCCCAATTAGACTTTTGCATTTAGAGCACGTGAAAGAAGTTTTAGAGCTTCTTGATCTACTTTTAAACAAAATTAAACTTCGAAGAGAAAAACAATGGTGATCGAAGCCACCATTTGACACGAGATCATTTTCAATTAACTTGAATATATGAAACGGACGTGACGGTGAAGATTAATTGTAAAGATGTTATCCAGAAACTTCTTGAGTCAGAATAAAACTACAGCGAGACCCTTCAATAGCGCTACTTTCTATAGCCTTTCCGTGAATTTCCCCACGACGCCAGCCTCAAACCCGGCGCAATATACGAGTTTCACTGTATTCATAATGATATCCTCGACAAGAATCAACCCTAGTAACAAAATTTCTACCCTGAATTTACTTTTGGGTTTGATTTATTATTTAGGAATACACATTATGGCGAAGTGAAAATGATAAAATTAGTCCAATCGTTTGACCTGAGCGAAAAATATTTGCAGGTTGGCACCCGAAAAAAGAAAAAAAAGAAATGTTGAAATCGGTTAATATTTTCTGTTCCCTTTTTTGATTTGAAAATTCAAATTATTGAAAATTCCAAAAAATGTCTCCATTGCTTCGGAACTTATGGCAAATTTTTTTATGTACAGTTTTTGTAGTGAATAATAATAGAAAATTATAAATTGAAGAAAAATATTGCTCAATTTAGAATTTTTCGACAATGGCCAAAAACATGTTTTTTGTATTGAGTCCTATGCACACACTTTTGAACCAACCTTTCAGGTCCAAACAATGATGGTGCCATAATGGCAAAACGATATTTTCGTAGGAATGAGCTGACATGTTTTTGGGCTATTTTCGAAAAATTCTCAATTGAGCAAAACGTTTTGTTCTCAATTTATGATTTATTATTATTATTCACTAGCAAAAACTGTACATCAAAAAATTTGCCATAATTTTCGAAGCAAAAGGGACATTTTTGGAATTTTCAAATCAAAAAAGGAAATAGAAGATATTAACTCTTGGATCAAGAATATGGTCATCTTACATACGGTCCATACCATATGAGATTGGTCCAAGAAAATAAATGTTTGAGAATATTCGTTTTGAACAAGCGTACGTTTTCTTAAACTGAGTAAATGTACAATCAGTTTGAGTATATAATTTTCTTATCCCAAGAATTTATGATTGTCATGTAAACAAAGAATTACTTGAATCAAGGAGTTACTGCACTTGCTGAAGTACAAGAACCAAGAATTTCTCGAACCAAGAATTTTTATATTGTATCAATTAAAACAAAACTTCAAACAAGTATTTACATGTTTTCAATTCAAGAAAGAGTATAATTCATACTTTCATTTACTCGTCTTGAGAAAATATTCATTTATTCCAATAAATTATTTGTATCGCAAACAAGTAACTAATTGAATGGAAATAATTACATACATGTTCGTTTTTAATGTATATTTAATTGCACCAAGTAATTCTACTGGTACAATTATTTTCTTCATTCTAGAATTTTTTTCCTATGGTAAGCTAATATTAATTTGTCTCAAGTAGAATTGGCCAAGTACATGTGTTTACTCCAACCAAGGTGAATTTTTTGTACGTGTACATATTTGAGATAGTTGTTTTTGTAACAAAAATACAGAAAGAGAAGTTTCGCGATTTGAATTCCTACATTTTGTCTCATAAGTGATGAAATTAGTTTTAAAAATTGTTTTTAAACAAAAATTGATAAGGTTTTCTAAGAACCATTCCAGATTTTAGAACATAAATGTAAAGTGTTATTTACATGAAAAAAATTGGACTATTCATCCGGAATTTTGGGAGGACAAGACACTTTGTATTCTAATACTTTAAAAATTTGAATAAAAGAAAAGTAAATATGGTTTTTTGACTGAATTGCTATTTTTTTAAATAAATATTTGAAGAGTTGCTAGATAACTACTAAAATCAGCATTTTTTAGAACAGCGGAAAAAACATTATGCAAAATTTATCGTGACGGTAAATTACGATAAATACGAAATTTTAGCCTGTAAGAAGAAACAAATTTTTTTCAATAAAGCTGAAATTTTTGTATTCGAAGTAATCAAAACTGAACTGCAAAGCAAAGCACGCAAAGTGAAACTGCCTCAAAATTTAAACTTTTAAAATTGAAGATGAACCAATTTTCAATTCCGAACTTTTTAATTCAAATGTTCAATAATTCACAGATGCAAATTGAAATATTTAACACTTTTCGTTTGAACGATTTTGAATTAAATGCCGTTAAACTGCAAAATTTTCTAACGTTTATCAATTAAAAAGTTCAGAGATTTCTGGTAAAAAAGTATAAATCTACGCTAATATTTTCAGTGGTCTAAATTGAAGAATGGTCAACGTTCAAAATTGTATCCATTTAAGAAATTTAAGTTAGAAATATTTAAAACAAACAATTTCAAATATTGCTTAAAACTGAAAAAATTTTAAGTTTGGAGGTAAATTATTTTAATTTGTGAGCCTTACAAATTAATAATGATCCCATTGTTATTTATAAATTTGCACCGATTGTAAGTTTTTTTTTTCAAACAATTCAGTTTTAAATTATTCAGTTTTGAATATCTGATTTATAATTGCTCAATTTAATAAAAAAATAACAATTAAATGAGTTAAAAATGGAATATTTCAGACTGAAATATTATTTAAATACGATTTTAAATTTAAGAAAACCATTAAGTTATGAATCTGTTAATTGAAAGTATTTTTAAATTGAAAATATTTTATAACGTTTCAACCGAACATTTACATTTCCTTAACTACTAAGGCTTTTGAATTAAAATAATTCAATTATTAACTTTAAAATCGAACAGTTCTTTAGTTTTGGACAATTTAGAATCGCCTTGTAAAATCAATTATTGTTCAATTTTTAATACTCGAACTACTATTTAATTTAACAAATTATTAATCAATTTATATTTACAGTTGATCAGCCTGAAATGATTTTCAGCAAAGAGTTTTTATTTCAAACGCTTTTTATTTTTTATGGTTTAAGTCTTCAAAACTGCATTTTAAAATTCTTTAAATTTAAAATACACCTAAAAATAAATACCTAAAATAGAAATTTGTTAAAGTAAAAGATTCTTGAATTAGGCATTGAAAACTGAATGATTATATAATTGAAAAGTCAATAAATAAATTTAACATTTAAAAAAAGTTGGAGTCAAACTTATTTCAGATTACACTATATTTTCTTATATTTTCCTTCTACAAAATTTAATTTCTTGTATTACTATATGCAATATTAAATAAACCGGAATTCGAACGAATCATATTAAGGCAACGTGTACTTGATTTTTTAAGAATATTGTACGCAGTAAACACTTTCACAGGAAAAATATATTGATTATCTATAGTTATTTACTGCTATCGTTTACTTATTATTGTCGCAATAATACCTTTTTTTCATGGGAACATAGAATAAATATTATTTTTATTCCCTCTGTGAATAATAAAGTTGTAATAGGTACTTGAATTGAACAAAATCAGCAGCTTCTTAATTTTAAAATAAACCAATGTTTTTTTAATTCTTAAAGATTTCTATATTAATTATTATAATAATTCTGTGTTTCAACTGAATTTAAAATATGTGTATCCTTGAGAAAATAATTTTTCTGATATTTAGCTCTCAAAACAATGGGTTAGAGGTTACACATATCAAAAAACGTGACTAGAAATAAAAACCTCGTAACATGTGCATGATTCACAAATTGTAGTAAGAAAAATTTTTTCGGAAAATCGAGTACCTTGATTTATTTCAGTCTATATTTATAATTCTAATTTACTTGCAAGTTATAACCGCCATAGGTTTTGTGTACGTCATTTGTCACTTTTGAAAGTTAATTAAATAATTTAAAAAAATATAATACCGATTTGGATCTTTTTAAAATTTTATTTATTAAATCCTTTATTTCACCTGCCTTGTTCTCACTACTTTGCTAAGATGGAGTTAAGATTACATTAAAAATAGATTTTACCTTCTTTATTATTCAAATAGTCATTTAGTATTATCTAAGAAATTGCAGCACCAATAAATTATAATAGTGCGGAATGAACAAAGAGGGAAGAGACATGCATAGATGGAAGTTATCGTTAATGCTTTTTCATTTAATCATGCTGCGACCATGACACACACGCGTAATGCATATTTTAATAGATGTCATTAATTAGAAAGAGATCCTGTGACGTAAAAACAGCTTAATTGCAAATGTAACAAAATGGTAAAAAAAAATCCTTTTAAATGAAAATTTAGTGCCATTTTTCAAATATCTGCCTGACACCATCAAAAAGAAATCTACAACGTAATCCATGTACATATGAATTATTACCTGAGATTACTCCGGAATGCATAGGATTACTGTGGATCTGAATTTTGAACTAAAAAAGATCAGTTTTCAAATAAAACTGGAATAGTTACATCTCCAATTAAAAAAACAACTATTTTTCGACAAAATAGTTCAATTTTCAACCATAGAGATGAATTTTTAACTAAAATGACAAATCCTATACTGGAATAGTTAAGTTTTTTGTTAAAAAATAAGTTTGCAATAAAAAAAAATTGGTTAACAAAATAGTCCAATTTTCTACTAAAGAAATGAGTTTTTAACTTAAATTATGCATCTCCAACCAAATACTTGAATTTTCAACTAAAGAAATCAAAACTTGAAGAACATTAAATTTCAACTAAAAAATATCAATTTTCAAATAAAAATGGAATGGTTATTACATCTCCAATTAAAAAAAACGATTTTTATACAAAACAATTCAATTTTCAACCAGAGGTAAGTTATCAACTAAAATGACAAATCTTAAGCTGGAATAATTAAGTTTTTAGTTAAAAAACAAATTGTTAATAAAAAAAATGATTTTTAACAAAATATTTCAATTTTCAAGCGAAGAGATGAATTTCTAATATAAATTATGCATCTGCAGCCAAGAAAATTATTTTTAACCAATTCTATTTTAATAAAAAAAAAGAATTTACAACCAAATAATTGAATTTTCAATTAAAACTAGAATATTTAAATTTTCAGTTAAAAAATTAATTTTCAACTAAAAAAAAAAAGAAATTTTAAACAAAAAAGTTACGTCTTTCAACAAAATAGTTTAATCTTTAACCAAAGAGATAAATTTTTAACATAAATTATGCATCTCTAAGCAAAAAATGAATTTTTAAACAATTCTTTTTTAATAAACAAATCGAATTTTCAACTAAAGAAATCAAAACTGGAACAGTTCAATTTTCAGTTAAAAGTTTAATTTTCAACTAAAAAAGATCAATTTTTAAATAAAAATGGAATAGGTACATATCTAGTTTAAAAAGTATATTTAAAAAAAAAACGATTTTTATACAAAACAGTTCAATTTTTAACCAGAGGGGAATTATCAACTAAAATGACAAATCTTAAACTGAAAGAGTTAAGTTTTCAGTTAAAAAATAAATTGGTAATAAAAACATTGAATTTTAACAAAATAGTTCAATTTTCAACTAAAGAGATGAATTTTTAACTTAAATTGTGCATCTCCAACCAAAAAAATTATTTTTAACCAATTATTTTTCAATAATAAAAATGAATTTACAAACAAATAATTGAATTTTTAACTGAAGAAATCAAAAATAGAGCAGTTAAATTTTCATTTAAAAAATTAATTTTCAACTAGAAAGAAAAAGAAACTTTAAACAAAAAAGTTACGTCTTTCAACAAAATAGTTTAATCTTTAACCAAAGAGATAAATTTTTAACTTAAATCATGCATCTCCAACCAAATAATTAATTTTCAACTAAATAATTATATTTTGACATTTTTAATAATATTAATATAATAACAATAATTAAATTTTCAACCAAAGAGATGTGTTTTTAACTAAAATTGTGCATCTCCAATCAAAAAATGAATTTTCAAAGAAGCAGATTAATTTTCTACCAAAAGAGATTAAAATTTAACCAAATATATAATTTTTAAACTAAAACAGATAAATTTACGAAAAAAAGGGAATAGTTAAATTTTCACTCAAGCAAAATTAATTTTCAACTAAAAAGACAATTCCAACAAAATAGTTAAATTTTCAATAAAAATGTTGAATTTCCAACGAAATAAATGAATTTTTATCCTTAACAGATAAATTTACAATAAAAACTGCAATAATAAAATTTTCATTCTAAAAAAAAAATTTTTAATTAAAAAATGTTTTTAAAAAATCAGCAAAATAGTTAAAGTTTCTCGAAAATGATTTATTTTTAATTCAAAAACACGATTTTTCAATTTTCAACCAAAAATGGAAGAGTTGCGTTTTCTGCTTTAAAAAAAATGTTTTACGACACAAAAAAAGCACCAGTTGACAATCGCAAAGTAACACTGGCCATTAAATTACTGAATGAGGGTAAAAAAAGTTTTTTTTTCAAAAATGAACCAATTACGAGTAAATTATCCAAAAAATTTTATTTTACAATTTCACGGGATTTGAAAATAAAAAACAAAAAGTTTCTTCCGAAAAATTGGAAAGCTAGATAGAAATAAATATTTGATACTAACGAATTATATTCTTTTCAGAGAGAAATTAAAATTTGGTGTGATTATATCGCACTGAGATAGACGATTATATTTTTAACTAAAATTTAAAGTATGTATTTTTTTACCAGATTAAAACATGAGGATTCGAACATATTTTTTCATCACAATGTTTATTTGATTTTTCAATAATTATTGATGCAACAAACGCATTTGTGAACAAATTTTGGTTATATGTTTCTTTATTGTCACCCTTCAATTATTAAATTTTCAGTTAAAAAATAAATTGTCAACCAGATGAATTTTTAACTAAAATTATGCATCTGCAACCAAAAAATTAATTATTAACATAGTTTTCCTTTTAACCAAGTAGTCCAATTTTAAACTTAAAAAGATCAATTTTCAGCAAAGTAGTTGAATTTTCAAGAAAAAATGACTTTTTAACAATTTTCTACAAATTGGATGCATGTTTCACTAAACAGTTGAATTTTCCACACAAAAAATATAAAATTTTCACCATTACTGGTATACTTAATTTTTCAGCTAATTATATTAATTTTTTTAAACTTTTTGGATTACCTGTGTAGTTGATATCTCAGAAATACTTACAATACGCTGAATTACAAGTTTATTACTTGGATTAAGTGGATTACAAATAGATTGCCCGTGGTTATAGATAGATTACTCTGAATTTTACTTTAATTACCTAAATTTCAAGTTACTTACCTGGATTACCTAATTACTTCTAATGCGCAAATAAATGAAATTCCCAAAGTTTGCGTTTCTTCAATGACATTTATTTAAAGATTTGTCACGTCACAAGTCACCTTATTTTATGCTATCTGTGAACGTTGTCTCCAACTACAAATTTGTCAAATTTTGCTGTTCAAAACAAGTAAGCAGAAAAGAGATAATCTTGGGAAAATGCCAGAATGCTTTAACGCCAAAAATAGTGACAGCGATACACCTAAGTTAGTATCAAATTGTTAAGAAAGGATAAAAGTTGTGAAACACTTTTTTTTAAAGGGGCACTTTTTCTAATCAGATATTTTTCAAGCTAAAAAAGATAATTAAGTTTATAAGTTTAGGGGTTTCTGATTGTTTCAAAATCTGCAAAAAAGTCGGTAAAAAATTGATACTAATAAAATGATTACCCTGTGCCTGGAAATTAAAAAATATTTTTCCGTTTGAAAAAGGCCTCTCTCAGTCGAAATTATTGATTATTTTTAAATACTTTCAAAATCCGCGTTTTTAATGAAATTTTTCAGCGAATTTTCGGCAAAATAATACCACTTGCAACCAAGTAGTCAAATTTCCAACAAATTAGTTGAATCCTCAACCAAAACATATTGATTGTCAATACAACAGTTGCATTTTCAACCAAACAGATTTAATTTTTATCAAAAGATATGAATTTTTAAACCAATAAGATTAATTTTCTGTAACAACAAAATTTGATCCAATAACTTAAATTTTAAAACAAATAGTTGAACTTTTAACTAAAAGAGATCATTTAAAAAAAAAGTTCATTTTCAACCGAACAGTTAAATTTTCAACCAAATAGTTTAATTGTTTACCACATTTTAAAAGTTAAAGCCAAAAAGACGAATTTTCAACAAAGAACAATTTTACTTTCAAGAAGAGGCAGATTCAACTAAATTATTGAATTTCCAAGATAAAAAGACGAATTCTCCACAAAATAATTGAATTTTCATCAAGAAGGTACATTTACAACCAAATACTTGGATTTTCTACCCAACTGTTACAATTTCAAGCCACGACGAATATATTCTACAAAAAAGCGGAATTTTTAAACCGTATATATAAATTTTCAACAAAAAAGTTGTATTTTCAACAAAAAAGAGATGATATTTCTATAAAAATATATAAATTTTTATACCTAAAAGACGAATTTTCAAGAAAAGAGTTACATCATTAAATAAGAAAGATCTTTCATTCAAGATGAAAAAAATTTAAGTAAATTGTTGAATTTTAAAGCCAAAAAGATTTGCAATAACAAAGTAAATTTGCAACAATTTAGTGGAATTTTCTACCAAAAAGCTGAACTTTCAAGCTTAAAAGATGAAATTTCTACGCAATAGTTGAGTTTTCATCTTGAATACATGAATTTGTAACCAAAAAAGTTAACTTTCAACCAAATAAAGGAATTTTCTATAAAAAAGTTGAATTTTGTACATATTCATATTAAAAACATTTCTTTTGCACAGAAAAACTTTTTTATTTGACATAATTTGGAGCTGATGCATGAACAGAAAGACTTTTTGATCTTAAATTTTCAAATAAAATAATTCTGAGATGCATGAGCAGAAAAAGACTTTTTGATATTAAATTTTCAAATAAAATAATTCTGACGATTTTTGTCAAAAAATCATAAATTTGGGAAAGGGATGAGTTTTAGCTAAATTTGTGCATCTCCAATCAAAAAATGAATTTTCACACAAGCAGATGAATTTTCTACCAAAAAAGAATAAAATTTAACAAAATACATCTTTTTTTAACTAAAACAGATAATTTACGAAAAAAAGGGAATAGTTAAATTTTCAGTCAAGGAAAATTAATTTTCAACTAAAAAAACAATTTCAACAAAGTAGTTCAATTTGCAATCAAAATTTTGAATTTCCAACGAAATAAATAATTAAATTTTAAGTTAAAAAAATTAATTTTCGATTAAAAAATGTTTCATATTTTTTAAAAAATAGCAAAATAGTTCAACTTTTTCCAAAACGGTTTATTTTTCATTCAAAAACACGAATTTTCAGTTTTCAACCAAAAATGGAATAGTTGCATATTCTATTTAAAAAATTAGTTTTCAACTAAAATTTTCGAGGAAAAAGATGCACCAGTTAACAATCGAAAAGTAAGACTGGCCGCAAACTGGAACAGGCTGCAAGACTGCGGATTGCAATAAAAAATTTAATCTTCAGTTTAAATAAAATATAAAAACTTCCTCTCGAGATGTTGAGTTACTATAAATTAGGGTAAAAAAGTTTTTTTTGAAAAAAATGAACCAATTACGAGTAAATCATCCAAAAATTTTGATTTTACAATTTCACGGGTTTGAAAATAAAAAACAAAGTTTTTCTCCCAATAAATGGAAAATCTTAATAGAAATAAATATTTGATGCAAACAAAATATATTCTTTTCTGAGAAAATCAAAATTTGGTATGATTATATCGCACTGAGATAGACGAACATATTTTTAACTAAAATTTAAATTATATAATTTTTTATTACTATATTAAAAAATGAGAATTCAATCAAATATTTTCATCGCAATGTGTATTTGATTTTTTAAGAATTTTTGATGCAACAAACGCAGTTTTGAACAAATTTTGATAAAATGTTTCTTTACTGTCTGTTGAGTTTTCATCTCGAAAATATTAATTTTCAACAAAAAAAGTTAACAAATAGAGGAATTTTCTATGAAAAAGATGCATTTTGAACATATTCACATTTGAAACATCTCTTTCGCACAGAAAGACTTTTTTATTGGACATAATTTGTAGCTGATGCATGAACAGAAAGACTTTTTAAACTTAAATTTTAAAATAAAATAATTCTGACGATTTTTGTAAAAAAAATCATAAATTTGGGAAAGGGATAAGATGCGACAGAATTTCCCCCTTCCTTTTCGTGAAACTATACGTACACAGAAAGTGGAAAACACTTGAGATCGAATTCACAGCTAGTTTTAAAAAACAGTTCAGCTTTTTCTACCCGGAAATATCCATTTTAAAAAATAATAATTTTCAACCAAATAGAGGAATTTTCTACAAGAAAGTTGCATTTCGAAGAAAAAAATGACATTTCTACAAAGAGAGTTCAATTTTTAAGCTATAAGGACGAATTTTCTATAAAAAAAAGTTAATTTTCAACGAACAGATTAAATTTGCAACTAAATAGTTGAATTTTCTACCAAAATGTTTAATTTTACTGCTAAAATGAATAATTTTCTACCAAACAGTTGCATTTTTAACCAAAAATGACTAAATCGCTAAAAGAGGAGATTAATTTTTAATCCATAAACACGAATTTTAAACAAAAGAGTTGAATTTTCAACCAAAAAGCAACCTGAATTTCTCAGAGATTTTTTTCCAGCATTTAGCGTTCTTTTGTATTTTTCATTGAATGACCTTGTCTTATATTTTGGACTTGATATTAACCTTATCAGCAATAATCTCACGACTCGAGATTCGACAATGGTGCTTTATTGGTTTAAAGTCAATACTGTATATAGACATTAGTATCTACATTCTAACAGCATTAAAGTCAGCGAGATAGCTGATACTAATTTTGTTCAATCAAACACAATTGTACCTAATTAATTCAGATACGAATATCGATTTGTCAGATTAATATAAAGTAGACTCAGTTGGAAACCCTCCAGGGTGTTAATATTTATTTCGAAAATTAATTTCCTAATTCAAAATTAAGTTTTATAATTTCAGATTACAGGAATGGTGCCAAAATGGATTTTTGCGGTCCTCGGATTTCTTTGCTACGTCTCAGCAATGGAGAAAGCTGAATTGGGCTCAGTTATAACATGGTCTGAATTAGAATATGAAGATGCTTGTGGAAAAGCTGCCAATGCCACGTGGGAATTTCTCGAAAACCCTACCAATCAGACTCTTGATCTTTGGGTAAATAATTAATTTAAAATTATTTTATATGTTAAAATTTCAGTTGAAAAACTAAATTTTTATTCAAAATTGCTATCTGCAATGCCTTTGAGTTAATTCCTGTGAACTGAAATGAGCTGCTTTTTTTTAACTGAAAGAAAGTACTGATAGTAAATTTATTTTCTATTCAGGTATATTACAAATTTTTAAATAAGTTCAAGTGTTAACTTTTTTCTAATCCGTGATTGTAAAATCTTTGAATTTAAAATTTTAAATCTTAGATCTTAATTTTTGAGCGTACAATTCTTACTTAAATAATAATTTAAAATGCAGTTTTAAAGACCTAAACAATTTAAAAATAAAGGCGCTTCAAGTTGAAAAATTTGTATATGAAACATTTTTACTTCATCGAATGTAAATTAATTAATGATTTTTAAAATTGAGCTGCACTTCTAAGTTTTCAAAAGTGCATAATAATTGATTTTACAAAATGATTCTGAATTTGTCTAAAGTTAAAGATTAAAAAAAGTGAGTCGGCGAACCGGGTGCACAATATCGTGTACCAGGTAGTTTAACACGTATTCTACAAGATTTTTTTTTAAATTCGATTTTTCCAAAACGCAAAATAACTAGCAATTGTGAGGTCGACGACCCGAGTACGCCGGATCGTGCACCAGGTCGTTGAAAACGTCATCTATGAGAACTTTTTTGATATTTAAATTTTGTCAATCCAAAAAATAATTATAAATGATGAGTCGACGACCCGGGTGCACATGATCTTGCACCAGGTAGTTTAACACGTATTCTACAAGAACTTTTTCAAAATTCAAATTTTTCCAAAGCCCAAAATTTAAATTTTAAAAAAGTTCTCGTAGATGACGTTTTAAATGACCTGGTGCGCGATTCGGCGCACCCTGGTCGGCGACTCAGCATTTGTAATTATTTTGGTCATTGACCCAGTGCACGATCCGGCGCGTTCTAAAAATTCTTCTCAGATGATTTCTTGAACTAATAAATTAATGTTTTATTCAATTTCTATTTCTATTCGAATATTGTTTCAGTGAAAAGTACTCCATTCATAAGATATTCACATGGAAATTTTTCAATCAAGTAAAATAAAAATTATTTAGCTATTAGCAATATTTGACTGCAATTCGAGAAGAAGCAATTATAAATAAAATATTCAAAACCAAACAATTTCAAACTAAATTATTTCAAACAGTAAGCCTTGAATCGTTAAAATTTCAAAGAGCTATACATTTAAACTTTAATCGTTATATGACAATTGAAAATGATTTATTATTTTGAAAAATGAATTGTAAGAGAATATTTGAAAAAATTTCAAAATATTTTCCAAATTGTCAAAAAAGAATCTAGAAGATTTTAAGACATTTTTTTTATTTTGCAGGATCTTAAAATAAAATTTTAAATCTATTTAGGGATTTTGAATGGGTTCAATATAATAATAAAATTTTCTTGATATTCCTGGGAAATTTTTTAATTAATGTTTGTAATTTGAAGAGAATATTTAGAAATATTTATAAACAAATTTTGATCAATAAAATAACAATTTAACAATTATTTATTTGAACCTATTAAAAATTAAAATAATGTAACTTCTAATTAAAAATTTTTTCATTTTAAACAAAAATTTGAAACGTTCAATTTTCAATTTTTTAGCCTAAAACCTGTATATAATGTACAATTGCTCAATTTATAAGTGGTAATAGCTTCCATTTTATACTTGTGCATTTTTTAGCGTTTTGAGACTTTTTATTACTTTAAATAACAAATATTTGAGCTTTAAGAGTTTTAAGTTTTTAATTTTAGTAACATTGAAAAATTTAAAGAACCTGGAAAAACCCAGCAAAAAAAAAAGAAGAACTTATTCAATTAGGTTTTATGTGAAAATTCTTACATTTTTAAAAGAACCTAAGTTTAAATTTCAAACTGAAAATCTTAAAATTTTGAAAACATACCATTTTCTATATTTTTTAAATTCGGATACCGAGTCGCTTTTTCACTTTTGTTTTCTTTTTTTAATTGTTTAATTACTTCATCTCGGGTCATAATAAATTAGAATATTTCAAATTTCTGGTTTTTGAATTTCAACAATTATGGAATGCTATGGCCCTCAATAATTGAGATGAAATTGAGTTTTCAAGATTTTGAAAAACCTTTTAAGATTTTGTAAACTTATTTCAAATATTAAGTCTGAATAAGTTAATAATATTTATAATTTTAGATTAAACATTCGAAATTGCTTGTTATCAAATAAAAATCTTTGAAAGTTGAAAAATTTGGAATTAAAGCCTTTTAATACCTTAATAACTGTTATTTCCAAACAATGAAAATGAAAAAATTCTCATTTAAAGTTTTTAATAATCCATCACACAGGTTTTCAACTAATTAATTTATTAATAAACTAATCAATTAATCAACTACAAATAAAATTTGACTGGTCGTAAACTAGCCAACTGTGTGGAGGAGGGTGAATACTAAATAATTTTTTAATTAGGATTATTTGAAATTGAATAAATGTAAATTTCAACGTTATTGTAAAATTTTAATTTAAAATCCTTCATATTTGAATAATTTTAATTATTAAGATAAAAAATAATTATTAATTGAAGGGTAAATGGAAAGAAAGGGATAACCAACATTTTTTCGCAAATAAGGTTATTGCACAAAAAATTCTTAAATAATCAAATTAATATTATGCTAAAAATATTTGTTCAAATTCGAGTTTTTTAATACAATAATAAAAAAATGTAATTTTATTTTAGCGTATTATTTTGGGGTTGTGATATTTTTTTCCTTCCTGTCACGATATTTTTTTGAAATTATTATCGTTTTTTTGAAAAATTGTCTTTTTTTAAAGTCCATTCACCGAATAATCGACTATCTCAATGCGATACCGTCAAAAAACAAATTTATTTTCTAGGTACCGAATATTTTTCTTGGATCAAATCTTTTTTATTCTTATTATTATTATATATTATTTATTCTTACATACCTATATTCTCGGGATAAGATTTTTATTTTATTTTTTATCGCAATTTTTAGCCTAGCCCGTTCCAATGCGTGGTCAGCATTACTTTTAGATTGTCAGAGAACGCATCTGTTTCCTTGAAAATGGATTACTGTTTCTTACAAAATTTATTTAAGCTTAAATCAACAACAGGTCATTTCGGAAGTGGACTTCCGCCTTATCGTTAAATGATGATTTCAATTTTATTTAATGTTTTTTTGCTATCGTGAAAAATCCCTATTTTGTTAGTTATTTATTAATTAGTTATTTTACAAATTGCATAATTTGAAAATATATTAGCGAGTAAAATATTTAATAATTATTATGCAATAAGTCCTTTGAATTTATATAATTAAATTTTATTTAAAGATAAAAGGAACAATTTTTAGTGTAAAGCTTTCAGTTTCAAACCATTTTTAGTTTGAAAAGTTTAAAATGTTTTGCATTAATAACCTAATGTTTTAAAATGTTAAATATTTAAATTAAAAGTGTTATGGCTTAGTTAGTTTTAGATTAAAAAATTTATATATGAGCAATTGAAAGCCTTTAAAGTTATTTATAATCAAGTATCATTGTCAAATGCAAACTCTTAACAGTTGAACAGTTTTCAGTGTTTCAATCAATCTTATATTTGATTTTTTTCTGTCTGAACATCTTGCGTAAAAAAATTCGATTTTGGTGGTCTCTACTTTTGAATTATGCTTCCAATTTTTAATATTTTTTATCTCGAGAGTTTTTAATTTTCTATCTTCAATTTTAAAGTCTTCAAAATTAAAATGTTGTAGATTAGTGTTCTGTATTCGATTTTTTATTTAGATATTCTTATTTGAATATTAGGTACTTCAAATTATAAAAATATAATTTTAAAATATAAAGTATCAGGAACATTTTTTAAACTCCGATTTAGGAGTTTCAGAGAAATCGGTTAATATTAACTCGTGCCGGAAAAAGCAAGAACTTTCCCAATGTTTTAAAATGGGAAAAAGGCAACTTTGTACACGTTTATTTCACTTATAAGGTAAACTTTCCTACAGTGAATAATGCAACTTATAGTTAAAAATCATTAATTAAAAGCACACAAAAAAAATTTTTTGTATTTTTATTTATTAGCACATATAGTGTCTTAACTATTATTTAAATCACAATAATTATTTTACATAATTAGTATTCTTAATTAATGATTATCCACTGCAGGTTGTACTTTCCACTGTAGGGTGGTTTCCCCTACAGAAAAAATTTCACCTATTTTCGGTGAGGATTAACCAAGTTTAAATGAAAGTTCCAAGTACATAGGATTTTTTAATTTTTTATGTTAATATAGTATTCCACGAACATTCTTAGATAAAAATCAAAATAATCAGAGAGCAAAAACTCGATTTTTGTATTTAATTATTGAAAAATTAAGCATTTTCATAAAGTTATGCTGTAAATATTGCTTAACATTTTTTGAACCAATATTTACCATATAATTTTATCATAATTTCTTCATGTATCAGTAATTAAATAAAAAATAGAGTTTCTTCAACAAACACCCAGCAATTATTTTCATTTTCAAAATATGCATAGGATAATACACAGCCACATTCAGTAAAAAAAATTATTAAAAAAAAATGTTAACCAATATTTACCACAGAGAAAATTTTATGCCAATTTCGTCTTTTTTTAGAAATAAATACGAAAATCGACTTTTTTCAAAAAGCACCAAAGGGTAATATTTTTCTTTTGATCTTTAAACATTTTTGGGATTCAATATTACCATAGGGCATAAGAAATAAAAATTCCTATTTATTTGAAACTTTCATTGAAACTTAGTTCAGCCCCATCTGTGTTGACAAAAATTTATTTAAAATATACTAAAATAGTTAACTTCTTTTTTTTATTTCAGGAAGCTGCACAACGACAATATAACTATGTAACGCAAAATGAGAGAAACATGACAATTGAAGCCATCAGTGGGATGGATACTTCCCATTACATATTAAAAATAAAACAACTCGAAAACCCAGGGGACGCCATGTTAAACGAGAAAGATTGGGAAAATGTGAGTTTTCTATTGATTCCCACATTATTGCATTCCAATGATGATTAAAATAAAGGGTTTTAATTTCAGTTTATCCATTTTTCTGGAACTGCAGAGTTGATGAGAAGCTATCCAGAAGATTCAAGGGCTACATCTCGAGAGGGTAAGCTTTAATATTTCATGATACTGAAGCTTACAATTTTAAATGAATTTATTTAAATACTGCTTCAAAAAAATAATTTAAAATATTTGTTAATTTAGGAATGGAGAATTTATTGTCACAAAGTAAAGAAGCAAACGAAAAATTGAGTCTCTGGTCTAGTTGGCACAATCAATTGGCACGTCTGCAAACCAATTTTTCACAAATTCTGCCTCTTATTAAGGAAGCTGCAAAATTAAATGGTACTTTCTTTTTACTTGCCATTTAGTTATTTTGTTTATAGACTTTACAGCAGAAAATGCTCTGAAATCAGGGGAAATAGGGTGATTTTCCCGAAAAAATGGAAATAAATTCTTCTAAATGAAGTCAAAGAACAAAGATGATGTTTAAAACAAGAAAGATTTTTTATCGAAAGAGACCAAAACAGGGGAAATAGGGTGATTTATCTAGAAAAAGGGGAAATAAATTCTTCTAAATCAAGTAAACGAACAAAGATGAAGTTTAAAACAGGAAATATTTTCTACCAAAGAGACCATTTTTCAAGCATGTAGTTGATTTTTCACATGCAAAAAATAAGTTCTAGACTAAAAATAGAATATTAAAATTATTCATTTAAAAAAATGAATTTTCAACTAAAAACGTATTGTCAACCAATTAAATTTAACCAAAAAGATAAATTTTTAACAAGATAGTTCTATTCTGAACCAAAAAGATGAGTTTAAAAAAAAGGTTACCTTAACTCAAAATTACAAATTTTTAACAAAATACATGCATTTTGGACAGAATGGTTGAATTTTCAACTTATAAAGAAAAAATTTTCAACCAAAAATAAAATAGTTAAATTGTTAGATAAAAAAATTAATTTACAAACAAAAAATAAAACGAATGTTCAAACAAATAGTTAAATTTTCAACTAAAAAAGACAAATTTTCAACCAAATTGGAAAAGATAAATTTTCAGTATAAAAATTGAAATTCAACCAAAGTGACGAATTTTCCAAATAAAACGATAAAGATTTAACTTGAATAGTTGAATTTTAACTAAATAATTAATTTTTAACTTAAATGATAAATATTTAACTGAAATAATTGAATTTTTAATAAAAACAGATTAACCTTTAACCAATAAATTGCATTTATAACCAAAAAGGATTCATTTTGCAGCAAGAAGATTAATTTTCTATTTCAAAATCAAAAATTTTCAATCAAATAGATAATTTTCAACTGGAAAAGATCAATTTTTATTTAAAAATATCAATTCTCAAACAACAAAAAAGTTATTTTTTAAAACAAATTAGTTCACTTTTCAACCAAACACATAAATTTTTAACAAAATAGTTAAATTCTGAACCAAATCAGATTATGGAAATAGCATCTAATGTGGTGCGGCGGGAAATTCGACGCATTTTCTATAAACTTTTAACCAAACAGTTTCTTTTTTAACCAAAAAAGATGAATTTTAAAACCAAAAAAGACGATTGTTCAAATAAAAAGTTGAGTTTTTCATCAAAAGTGTGCCTTTTCATTTTCAACAAAGTATTTAAATGTTTAACCGCATAATTATATTTTTAACCAAATAGTAGAATTTGTAACCAGGCGAGATAAATCCGGAACAAAAAATATAATAGCAAACTTTCTGACCAAAATGAATGAACTTGTAACCAAAAATTGTTGGATTTCCTTATTCTCTTCTAGTAGTCCAGTTCGGATTTAAGGGAAAAACGAGAAAATGGGAAAAATGTGAAGTTTCTTGAAAACAGCAAAAAAAGAGGTATTCTTTAAAAAGGGGAAATATGGGAAAGAGTGTGAAGTCCGCGTTTATAATTTAATTCATCGCACTTTATTATTTTAGGAGCGAATGATTCTCAGGATTACTGGGAAATGTTATCTGACTATCCAGAAGGTTACACAAATTTAAAATCTCTATGGGACGAAATTTCCGCCTTACACAGGAAACTCTTAAATTTTGTTGCTTTTCGTTTGGCTGGAAAGTATGAAATTCTATTAAATAATACTGTTCCAGCTCATTTATTGGGTAAGTCTATCACCCAGAAAAATTTTGTATTCACTAATGTAGAATAAATCACACAATCAATCAAATTCTCTTTCCAAAAGGTTCGCTGCAAGGCAAAGAATGGACCAACTTAGCAGCTGATGTAATGGAACACACTGATACAATTTTCCAAATAAAGGAAGATATGTGGGAAAAAGTAGGTTCTTTCTTCAAAAATAATTTAAAATGATTGAAAATTGGCAATTACAAAATTCGGAAATGTTTCAGAACTTAATAGGAAGTAATTTGTACAAAACAGCATCGAAACTGGGTATGGCAATGATGAAGCAAGCTCCAGAGGCTGATTTTTGGGAGAACAGCGAGTTCAACAAAACGTGCCCAGCACGTCTGATTAATTCTTGCAAAGAGGGGAAAATGAGGTTAGTAGATTGTTAAATATTTTTAATGAACTTTTCCATAATTTCTCATTAATTAAGAGATGAAATTTTTATTTTCCAGAGTATTTTCCTGCTATGAAGCCTCGATCTCTAATTACATAACAGCCCATAAAAATGTAGGAAAACTGTTGTTCAACCAATTGAAAGTAAGACGAGGCTATCCCATTTTAGAAGTTTCCAATCGATACTCTGGTGCGAATTATTTATTATTAGTTCAAACTTAGAAAATATTCTCTATAGAGGCCGTGCATAAATTATGTAAAGTTTTTTCTGTAATTTTAAACTACGCATCCCACCCCCTTTGCTAGGATCCATGAGTTTTGACCCCCCCCCCCCCCCTCCTACCATACACAATTTCGGGCG
>JAAAKG020188417.1:0-17758 GCA_010014905.2 Druon quercuslanigerum | reverse complement strand
ATAAGATTCCTGGAAAAATTTCTAACCATTTTTTCGTTGCTAAAAAGTTATTTTTGACAGAAAATTAAAAAAATTTACCAAAGATTTGTAATGATTGCCTTAAATTTTGAAAATAATGTGAAAGATCCTAAAGCAACCATTTGTTCAATTTTATAAGGTCAGAAAAAATTTTATAAGATTTTAAAAAATTTTAAACAATTTATAGATTATAGGAAATTTCGCAAACCCGGAATTTCAAGAATTTAGAAAGTTTTTTAGAGAACAGGAATTTTTGGGTAATATTCCAGGAAAGATTCCCAAGGATTATTTTCTTCTTTGAAAAGGTAATTTTGCAAGATTAGAACATTTAATAATAGAAAAAATTCGTGTAACTTTAATTTAGATTTAAATTTGAAAATATTTAGGAAAATTTTAAAGAAAATCTATATTTTTGAATATCTCGAAAAAATAATTTCATAATTTCTTTTGTTTGCTGAAATATTAATTTTCACAGACAATTGAAAAATAATACGAAATATGTCAAATGATTCCTAAAACGTGGAAAAGAACGTAAAAGAAATGTATAGGAAAAATTTTTATTCATGCAAGATTTGCAAGATTGTGCAAGAAATTTGGGAAAAAATTCAACTAAGTTTAAGAAAAAATTTAATATAGATTTTTAAAGAATTTCTCAGATATTGGAAAGTTTTTGAGAGAATTTCAAGGAAAATTTATTAGTTTAAATTTATCAAATTTGTCAGTTAAAAAATTAATTTATACAGAAATTTCCAAAAACTTTATAGATTTCTAAAATTTTCGAAGAAAATCTAGGAGCTTTTAAGGCAATTTATTTAACTTTGAAAGATTAAAAACAAGTTTTTTGTGAACCACACCAATAAGCACCTTTACTTTTTATTAAAAATTAAAACTGAAAGTGGAGTGTATGCTTAGAAATGTTTTAATTAAAAGAGAAACACGCTATTCTTTTATCAGAGGTTAATCACATACCAGAGGGTGCGTTAAAATATTACATTATCAGGTAATTATTAGAAATGAAAATGGTGGAAAAATTTAATGTGTGTGTACGGTTGAAACTTAAAATTAAAAAATTAAAATTAAAACAATTTAAACTTAAAGACTCTTGAGATTATGCAATAATTAAATAAAGCTTTAAAAATTAATGAATTTTCAAATAGATGCTTAAAAATTTATAACTCAAAGATTAAAAATTCAATCGCTTTTAATATGAAAACATTGAACTGAAAGGATTTCAGAATCCAGATTACGCGTTTTTACAAAATTTCAAGAAAAGTTTAAATTTGAATAAATAAACAATTTTAATTGTCTAAAAAATTTAATTTATCTCATTCAAGTTAAATTATTCACAAATTGTAAATTTAAATAATTTACATTTTAGAATTTCAAATTGGAAAATTGACAACACTTTAAATGCAAAACCTTAAAAATCCTTGAAGAAAAAAACTGTCAAACGTAAAACAGTCTCGGAATAAAAAAATCATTAGAGTTTAAAATTTGTTGATTTCTAACGCACTAAAGTGAGCCATTCTTACCCTAAAAATCCGTAAGTATATAATTTTTAAATTCGAGATGAAAATTTTTAAAATTTAAGAATTATATTTTCAAAGTATTTTATATATACATCAAACAGTTTTGGGACTGAGAATGATTTGTTAAAACAACAGTCAAAAAGCGGCAAACAATTTGAATTTAGCATTTTAAAATTGGGATACCGAAATAAAAGAAAAACATTTTACGATATGAAATCGCGAATTTTTTTAATTGAAAAATCACAACCCTCGGCAATTTCAATTTTCAAACACAGCACGTTGAAAATTAAATGATACTACATTTGAAGTTTGAACGTGTTTTAAACTCAAATATTTTTAAAAGAGGATTTTAGAAATTAACAAGGTAAAACTATAATATTAAAAAATAAATAATTTTAAGTCTTAACATTAAGGGGATGTGCATAAATTAGGTAAAGTTTGGGGGGGGGGGCGTAAGTGTTCAAAATTATTTCTTACTTAAAAAAATTTCAAGTCAGTGAATCACTAAAAAACAAAAGTTTAAGAACTTGGTAGAAAATTCAAATATATAGTCGAAAAATAGAACCACTTTGTAAAAAATTTATTTTAATAGTTAAATATTCTTTATTTCTGGTAAAAATTCATTTCTTTGGTCGAAAATTTAACTATTTGGTTTAAATCTTTTCGGTTGAAAGCGTAACGGTTTGGTTGAAGACAAATATATTTTATTTGAGGATTAAACTAGTTTCTTAAGTTTTTTTTATTGAAATCAAGTCCTATTGTGCTTTTCGAAAGTAAAAGTTAATTTTTTTTTTTAGTTGAAATATCACCTATTGCATTTTTCATTAAAAATACATCTTTTTGGTTGAGAATGAGAGTTCTTGTAGGAAATCGATTTTTTTTATTGTTAAAAATGCAAGTTTTTACTTGAAAATGAGACTATTTTTTGCAATAAAAATATTTAATGTAAAAATAATAACTACCATTACGTTTTTCATTGGAAATTTATCTTTTCATATGGAAAATTCGTTTCATATTTTTTGTTTTTTATTTCGTAGAAAATTAACTTGTTTGTTGAAAATGTCTATTTTAAGAATGAAAATTCAACTGTTTTGAAGAAGACGCGTCTTGTTGACTGAGAAGTAGAAAATTCAATTATTTAGTAGAAAAATGCATTTTTTTGGAACAATTTTTTTAAAATTAATTTTTATAATAAAAGTTTAACTATTGAATTTTTTGCTAAAATTGGATTTTTTAGATCAAAAATTCAACTATTTGGTTAAAAATTTTTTAAAAATTTGCCTTTTTAATTAAAACGAAAACCAAGAAAACCAATCTGCTTGATTGAAAATTTAACTACTCGGTAAAAAAAACTTGATTATTTTGTTGCAAATTCGACAATTTTGGGTAGATAATTCGTATTTTTTTGGCTGAAAATTAATTTTTTCAAATAAAAAAATAAACTATTGCACGTTTGGTTAAAAATGGATCTTTTTTTAGATAAAACATTCAACTTTTTGATTCTAAATGTATTTTAATTTTCGAAAATTTGCCTCTTTTGGGAGAATATCAATATTTTTGCTTAAAAATTCAACTATTCGGTTAAAAAATGATTTAAATTGCTAAAAATTCAACTTTTTGTTAGAAAATTCAACTACATTGTAGAAATTGAAAAAAATATATTTATAAAGAAAGTATAACTATTGCATTTTTGGTTGAAAATTGATATTTATTAGTTTAAAAGTTTAACTATTTTAGTTTAAAGTTGTTGTATTGAAAATTCGTATTTTTTAGTAGAAAATCAATATTCTTGGTGGAAAATTCAACTATTTGGTCAAAAATTTATTTACTTTGTTGAAAGTTCATTTTTTTGTCAGAAAATTTCTGTAATTGACGGAAAATCCGTATTTTTTAGTAGAAAATCAATCTTTTCGTCATTTTTTATATAACTTTTTTTGCTTGATTCGTTGAAAATCCATATTTTTGTTAATAATTTATATTTTAATGGAAAATTGAAGTATTTAGTTGAGAATTAAACTGTTTTGTTGAAAGCTAATCTTTTTTGGTTTAAAATGCAAATATTTAGTTGAAAATGTCAAAAAGGCGACAAAATTACATAGGATAGAGGGAGTACATGAGCTAGATCAAACAAAATTATTTCTAGCCAAATAAACAATTTCCGAAATTTGGCCAGTACAACTTTGACCTGACGACCTTTTAATTATATTTAAGGGAACATTTTACTTATAATAAATTTTTTAAATTTACTTGGTTAATTTTTAACTAGAAATTTGTCATCTGCAATAAAAATGTGCTGACTAAATATAGATTGAATATTTGCCAAAGAAATTTTAAAGTTCTTGTATTTTTTGAAGAAATGAACATGGAATAAGTCAAGAAGAAGTCGGAGTCAAGAAAGTTGGGGTAACCGCATAGCAGAGAAATGAGAATTGCAGAAGCTTTTAAGTAATGAGGAATTTTTTTCTGATTCCAAATGTATTGAATACTTGGAATCTATGGAAGAGCATAGGAGTTTATATAATGAAATCAGTTTTCAGTCTTCTAAATTCAAGATATGAAATTTACTGCAGAATTTTGATCTTGTTTTAAGAATGTTGTGTACAAACACATTTTTATCCAAAAATAATTGCAGTATCAAAAATAGAAAATTTCGGAATTTAAAATCGATACACAAAAAAAGGCTAATGGTATCCTAAAAAAAGTACAAGTAATTTTGAATTTCTTCTTTCCAGAATTTTTTGCGATTTTTATCTATTATTTTCTAAGGGAAAATTCATATTTAATTTACCCCTGTTTTGAAAAAAGAAATTAACAACTGTGTGAATATAAGAAGAATTTTTTCAAGTACTTAAAAACTTTTCAATTACAAAAATACACAGGAATAAAATCACCAAGACCAAATAATCGAAATAGGAAATAAATCAAATTTGTTTGAAATTTTTTGGAATATTTTTTGCTAGACTATTTATATCTTAAAAAAGATAACAAATGTTGAAAAAATGGTTTTAAACACAATTTATAAAGATAATTTTAATCAATATCAAAAATAGTTAATTAAAATCCGAAAAAAAATCAGGAAGACTTTAATTCCAAATGAATTATACATTTTTAATAACCATATGCTAGTTTTTTGCGTTGCATCAATTTTGAATACCAGAATTTTTTTATTTTCGAACCACCCTGATAATTAATCTTCAGAATATGAAATGCTTAAAAAATTTAATATTAACGAGTCTAGAGAAGCTACCCTTTACCACATTTTACATAATTTCATTCCCATTTAAACGGATTTCCTTTCTGCAATTTTTTTCCTTCCTAATACTTTTTAATAACACTCCATGCACCTTCGTCCTTCAACCATTACCTTTGAAATTTTTTAAATGCCAGTGAATGAAGCCGGCCTCATTCAGACTTAATTTGAATCGTATAGAAGCTTCTAATGGTAAATTTTTCCTTTGAATTCTAAGAACATTTATTCACAAAGAAAGTCTCGTTCCGCAGCTTTTCGGTTATGGAAAAAGTGCAATTAATTATGCAAGGATGATTTTTGAAATTTTAGCCCCCCCTCCCGCCTCCTATTGTAAAGATTTCTGAGATGTTTTATTCCCTTCCAAGTCCCCTTCCGACGTTAGATTCTATATTCAAATATTTTCACTGTAAACAATATTTTGAAAGATTTTAAGGAGTTTCAAATGTATTTTAATAATTTTTGAAGGATTTCTGGAGATTCTTATGGGATTTTGAAGATTTAAAGGGATTTTATAAGATTCAGAATATTTTCCAGGATCTGAAAAAATTTTAAGAAAGCCGTAGCAGGATAATGGTCTGAGTGCCCCCGCTCGGATGTGATCCATATTGCAGGGGCAAGTGGCTATTCCTATAGGAAAAATTTACCCTAAGTTTTAACTGAAAAAAATTTTTTACGAAATTTATATACAAATTTTGAAAAATAAAAAAATTCAATTTTCTCGCAAGCGGCTTTACCGATCATGATGGTCAATATATATGTTATAGAGGGCACTAAGGGAGTTCCGAAAAAAATTCAATAACCAATTCTGTTTGTTATATGGGGATAAGAAATTAATAAAATATTAAAATAATTCTTTTAAAAGGAAGTATAATTTTGGAATACCAACATTTTTTCTTCAATATCATGCTCACATTCAAGGCATCAATATATGTTTTTGCGGAAATGAGCAAAGCATTACTTCATAGATAAAAAAATAAAAACTCTTTTTGGCCCCTCAAATGTATGCAATTCAATTAGAATAAGGGGTCAACCTAATTTTTAGCTAATGACGCAGTAAGTTATACGTAATGGTGTAATAAAATTCAGATGCAACAGCATTATTCGACTAAAAACCAGTTTTTATCGTGAATTCCCCAGTCATAGTGTTTATCGATTATAAGTAGATAGAAAAATACTTCTATCTTTTTACTGCTGACATTCGCCAAACTAATTTCATTTTTTCCCAGGATGCACCACCTGGAGGTCGCCAGTCAGATTATCATCCCTTATTTTATTTACACTATATACAACTATATACATACGGTATTAATAACTTAACTTTTGACGTCAGTTGCCATCTGCCAAATCCAATGAATCTCGATTCGTGACTAAAATTCGTTGGGCAGTGGAGGCATTTCATGGTATCATCATAAAGAAGTATCGTCTCATCGACAAAGTGCTCGACAACAAAATGCTTTCAAAAATCGGTATGTACTTTAGAATTGCAGTTTTTTTAAAGAACCATTTTGGAAAAGAACTCCGATCAGATCAAGAATTCCCAGATGAAATTGTTGATAGAATGAAACAGCAAAGAAATGTCGAGAATACTTTGGCAATAGAAGCCGAGGAAAAGGGCTGGTTCTGCAAGATAGTGGTTTTCTAAAGTATTACATCAAACGATATTCTTGATTTCCCAGAGATGGCAGATAAAGACTTAAAAATCTTGTTTACCGGTTCATATAAATTCTCTCAAGCAGTTTCTTACTTAGCAGAGATAATAACCGAATATGGATCCATGAATCTGCAATTCGTAAAAGATGCGACTAAAACCCTTAAAGTTCAGGTCCAATCAGACATGTCTCCCGAAAATTATACAGATGCTTCACTGAATACAAGCCAAACAGTGTCGGCGTTTCTGGCATACACCGGTATTCCTGTGAGTGTTTCAAATGGCCGACGAACTGTTGGTTGTTGTTCGCATATATAGCTGCTATCGTATATTATTTATCAAACACAAGGTATTTATCAAAAATCGTAAGACCAGCTGAGATCCTCAGTAGTTTATTCACACAACAGAATATTCATTCTGTCATCGAAGAAAACAGTGACGATGGCTAGTACGCAGCATCAAAATAATATACATATGTTTTGTGCATATGAAGTGTATATATGTAAATTGTTGTGTATCGTGTGTGTATATAGTGTATATATGTTTTGTTAAGTTATTAATACAGTATGTATAAAGTTGTATATAGTGTAAATAACGTAAGGGATGATAATCTGACTAGCGACCTCCACGTGGTGCATCCTGGGCAAACACGAAATTATTTTGACAAATGTCGGCAGTAAACAAATAGAAGCATTTTTCTATCTACTTATAATCAATATACACTATGACTGGGGAATTCACGATAAAAACTGGTTTTCAGTCGAATAATGCTGTTGCATCTGAATTGTATCACACCATTGCGTATAACTTACTGCGTCATGAGCTAAAAATTTAGTTGGCCCCTCATTCTTATTGAATTGCATACATGTGAGGGGCCAAAAAGTAGTTTTTATTTTCTTAAACTATGAAGTAATGCTTTGCTCATTTTCGAAAAAATATATATTGATGCCTTAAATGTGAGCATGATATTGAAGAAAAATTGTTGATCTTCCAGAAGTACTTCCTTTTAAAAGAATTATTTACAAATTAAAAAAAAAAATTTTATCCCCTTATAATCAACTGAATTGGTTATTAAATTTTTTTCGGAACTTCCTTAGTATCTTCTATAACATATATTTTGACCATCATAATCTGTAAAGCTGTTTTAGAGAAAATTGGATTTTTTGATTTTTCAAAATTGTTTCATAACTTTCGTAAATTTTTTTTTTTCAGTTGATACTTAAGGTAAATTTATCTTATAGAAATAGTCACTTGCCCCCGCAATATGGATAACATCCGAGCTTAGGCACCCAGACCATGCTTTTCCTGCTACGGCCTTTTTGTGGATTTTATGAAGTTTAAAAGGGTTTCGATGATTTCACTGAATTTTAAAGGATTTTGAAATATTTCATAATTTTTTAAAGTACATAGGGTAAACCACCCCACAGTGGATAATCCATAATTAAGAGCACAAATAAAATAAACATAATGAATTTCATTTTTAATTTAATAAAACACATTACACTTCTGCACGATTAATTAAATTAAATTAATTATTTTACATACATTAACATCAATAATTAATGATTATCTACTGTTGGGTGGATTCGTCTATACACGGATTTTAGAGGGTTTCGTAAGATTTCAAAACATCTGAAAGAATTTCAAAGGATTTTCGAATATTATAAAGGATTTTGAAAGATTTCGATGAATCATTTTAAAGGAATTTCAATGAGTTCAATGCGCCTCATAATATTTTGTGGATAACGGATTTTTGAAAAATTAAAAATTCAAATTAATGTATCCAATATGGTGATGAAAAAGTCACTCAGTTCAAAAATCTGTATGTCATTTTGAAGTTTTAAATTTTGTCTTCGGATTCGTAACGAGCGATTCAGAAAGCCCCTAAGAACCCATTTGCATTTCTCGTAATCTTTTTTTAAATTAATTATCCTCCATATTACGTCCGTCGTTTTGAATTCTACAAATTTCTAAAATTTGACTCTAAATGCGTAGTGAACTACGGAAAAATCTCTTGAGGACCCATTTTGAAACCACTAGACCAATATTCTAATTTTCTTTTTGCCATATTGGCCATATTTTAATTTTAGAATTAATAACTAATTGAATTAAATTATTAATAAAAACACAAATAAATATAATAAAAGTAAAATAAAAGTTAATTAAATTAATAATAATACATTTAATTTTATTTAATTATCGTTATATTTTTAATTTTAGAATGTTGACTTCTGATTCATAATCAGGGACCGATAACAAAACCCGAAAACCGAAGTTTGCCTATTTTTTGTACCTTCCTAGCGACCTGGGAAAAAAGTAAAAAAATATGTTACAGGTATCAAATTACTCGTCATTGAAAACCAAAATGAGAATCTCTTCAATATTTCAGGATTTCAAAAAATTACCCCTATTTCTGGGTTGAGAAGACCCCAAAAAATTAGAAAATAGGAAACACGGTTAATTAGTAAATCATTTTTCATTATACTTTTTGTATAAAATAAACCTTACAAAAGTAAAATAACGCATTTTCTGGATTGCTAAGGGGATCATGTAAAAATTGATTTTTATAATTAGTGGTATTTACTATTTGAAAATTTGTTTGGGGTCGTCTTAACACCTAAATATGGGTAATTCTTTCAAATTGTCTAAAAACGAAAAGTGATGTTCATTTTGGTTTTCAATGACGAGTAATTTTATACTTGTAACATATTTTTATAAATTTCCCCCAGGTCGCTAGGGAGGTCTGAAAAATAGGCTGAAAACAGCCTATTTTGTCTTCACTTCTTTTTGTTCACCGTATTAGATCGGCCATTTTTAATTTTTAAAATTTCAAAAAATTGACTTTAATCTCGTAATCAGCGACCAAAAAAACCCTTGAGGGCCCATTTTAAAGGCCAATGGACAAATTTTTTAATTTTTTGCCTGCCATATAAAAATCAGCCATTTTAAATTTTGGATTTTTGATTTCTGATTTGTAATCAGCGACCCATAAATGACGAAAACTCATTTAGAAGCCACAAGACCAATTTTTCCATTTTTTTAACACCATACTGATTTAACTATTTTGAATTTTTGAATTTTGACCACTGATTTGTAATCATTGACCCAAAAAACACCAAAAACATATTTTGAAGCCATCAGACAAATTTTTTGAATTTTTGATTGTTATATTTTTTCCGTCATTTGGAATGTTACAATTCTTACTTCAAGTTCGTAATCGGCGACCCAACAAAATCCAAAAAATTCACTTTGAAGCCGCGGGCCTTATTTTAAAATATTTTACTTGCCGCCTCCATTTTAAATTTTGGAATTTTCAATTTAGATTTGTATAATCAGCAACTCTATTATTTAAATTAGAATAATTATTTCAAAAAACAAAGCTTATTCCTTAAGGTTTGTATCTTTTTATTCTATCTAAAATTTGACCGCAATTATTGTTTATTGATTCTGTAATATGATCTTTATATAATTTTCCGAAAATTGATGCGCTTTCTTTTTAGCCTAGACTTAAAATGTTTAAAATTTCTTAAAAATAGCACTTTTGAAGTTTGGTCTTTTTTTACGACTAGGTTGATTTCTTGGCAGTGCTAAATAAAAAATTTTTCAAGTATTTAGTTAATTTAATTTACCTTACAAAAATGTAAAAAATTTTGGACTAATGAGTTTTGTAAAGAATGCCTTTCTCTAATTTATTTTTATTGTTAATACACTAAAACACCTAGAAGGATAAATTTGAAACATGTTAAACAATTTGTTTTGATTTAATTTTCTTCATAAAAAATTTCGTTAATTGCAAGTTTACTGATTATTAATAATTAAAGCTTTTATTATTTATATTTTATTAAATAATAATAATAATAATTATTATTATTATTATTAAATAATTATTAACTAAAGTTACTAACTTCTGTGATTTGAGTGACTCATAAAAACAAAAAATTTGTTAATATTTCACAATAAAAATTTTTCATATTGCAGGATAAAGATATAAAAATCCCCGAATAAAAATTCTTCGACTTGGTTTCGACTTAAATATACTCGTTTAGACCGACAGAATCTGAATTTTGAAATTAAAAATAACTAATTTAATAATTAAAAATTTTTCATTTGTCAATTTTAATCTCATTTATGACCCGAAAAAGGTTCGACCATCTCAGTCAAGAGGAGGCCCTGTGAATCAAGCCTATGAATAGGTATACTTACTAATTTTTATTTTATTCTCATACACAATTGGCGTAAAAATAAAAATTTAATCTCGCCAACTAAGTATAAAATTTATCTGAATTTTTTGTTAAATAAAAAAATTATTATTAAAAGTGAAAGTTGTGAATTATTAAAAAAATGGTATATTTTTTATTGAAGTACTGAAATTCAAAAGACAACATTTTTGTACAGATCCAAACTTTTAAAATATGGCAAATGAAATCTTATAACAAATTTGAATGAAATTGACACAGTAGACTTTAGTTCTTTCAGAAATACTTGAAAAATTCATTTTTTATGTTTTTAGAACTAAAAAAAATGAAAAGTATGAAGCTACTAATTTTGAAGAAATCTATACAAATGAAAAAATGATCTGGGTTTCTTATTCTGAATTTTCTGGAATTTTTTGTAATTATTACAGACCATTTTGAACATTTTATAAAACTTTCTAAAATCATATAGGTTTTTTATAGAATCCATAAAAAATATTTTACCCTAATACAAAAAAACTAGTTTTGCAATTTTGTCTTAGTTAACGGTGTTCTTTAAAAACAAGACATTATGATAGTTTAAAAAGTGGTATCTGTCCGCTGCGGAGATTTTCACACTTATTTCTACCAAGGGAAATTCTTTATAAAGGTGGCAGAAAAGAGTTGAGTTTATTTATGGGAAGAGTGAATGGAGAGAATCGCGTTGAAAGGTGTGAGCATACAAGAAATAGAGCGAACAGGATCATCCCTCGGATACCCTTCGGACATACGCCATGTTCCCTGAAGAATGTACTTACTTTCGTCCGGCAAACATTTTCTAAAGTCTAAAGAAGAACAAGTGCGAAAGAAAACAAGAAATGCTGAGAGATCCGATTTCCTTCCGAGAGTAAAAGTCGAAACCTTTTACGCGAAGAAATATTTTTCTTCAAATGAAATTTCAAAGTCCTTCATTGTTTGCTTTGATCGCTAGAGCAAAATTTAAATGAATAATAGTTTCAAAAAACAATTTAAAATAAGCGGTAAAATAATATCAAGAAATTGAGGAATTTAATTTAGAAACTCTGGTGGAAATGTATTTTTATAATAAAATACAAAATGAGTTACCGCAAAAAGGAACAAAGTGGCTTCATTTTAAAAAATAAAGTACAAGAAGGATTTTAAATTGAGTAATGGTGCAGAAAGATAATTAAAAATTTAATGACTTTGTATTACGTCCTATTATTTTAACAGAGTTTTAAAACGAGTGATAGAAAATCTGTTTCGAAGCTGCTAAAAATTTTAAATGCAAAAGCTTTAGAACTTCAGAGACAGATTCTTCAAAACTAATTTTGAACGAGATTTTCTGAAAATTCAAAACGGAATTTCTCAACGAAAAAATAGTTATTTTTAAAATTATTAATATAAAATTTTCATTTTTTATAATTTTAAAAATAGCACTCTCTGAGGATTCGAAACCCTAACTATACTCGCATATTGTACAGCACGCACTAATCGACTGAGCTATCAAACTACTTGTACCTTGGTCACAAAATCTCGGCCAAGTACTTTGAGGCAGGGTCGTGCTAAGTCGTAAGGTATACTAAAAGTTGTTGAACTCAATGTTTCTTTAAAGAAAGCATTTTTCTGATGATCAGTAAGAAGTTCTAAAGCAAATTGAAAATCTCGGAGAGAATTTAAAATAAGTCTGTTTATTTAGAAATAATTTATAATTGAATTTCACTTATTTAAAAAGTGACCGATACTTTTTTTCTGTGAATATTTGAATTTTTTACAAACTATCCAAAAGTAATAAACAATAAAGAAAAGATAAGTGAAAAAATGCTTAAATAACCTCGATGACAAAAAAAGAAAACGATTTTTAGTTATAAAAAAACTTTTATAAAACGCACAGTTTTTAATTGATCTAATTCTTTAATCATACTTTTTTCAAGTAATAGCACTAGGTAAACAAAGAAAAAGACGTTCATCGGGCAAAACGTGCAAACTGCGCTGTGATACAGAAAATGTTCACTGCGCATCTATACTTTTCAGTGACTGTCGACGGAATTCTATAAGCTTCTATTTAAAATTTTAAAATTACTTATTTTCAAAATTCATTTTCACAAATTGTATAAAACGTCGTTTAAAAACAAATAAAATTTGATAGATTTTTCAGTATAATTTATCAACTGTTTGCCTGAATTTCTGGTGAAAAAAATTATTTAACAGTCTCTTAAGCCCTAGTGAAATATTTATTATGTATCAAAAAGGATCGCCTGGGTTTTCAAATACTTTTTTATGAGAATTAGTAGACCTTTTCAGTGACTCTGTTATTAAATAAAAATGGAATTTTCTTCTCCTTTTTGATAAGATTCGCAGTTTTTTTTCTTAAACAGAGTGATTATAAATTAAAATGATTTTTGGTATGATATATTCAAAAATACTATGAGTCGCTTTCTCCACGCAAAAAGAAAATTCGGAGTTTTTTTACACAGCCGCATCAAATTTCTGAAACTGAGAATCCCATACGAATGTATTTTTTATTCGTTATAAAGAACAATAATGCACCAAACAAAATTTAAAACAAAAATTAATATTTGTGAAGATGAAATCAATCGCTAATCTTAAAGTTTGTTATTTAAAGAAAATGATAATTAATTATAAAAAATAAAGTTGCTGGTTTCTTCACACGCATAAATACAAATTCAAATTTATAAATATAATTACAATATTTCCATTTATATAATTAACTGTAATTTACAATAATTTATTGTGATTGATGATATGACAAATTGATTAGGGAGATCCATTTTATTCGAGAGAATTTAAAAAAAATGAATTTTTTCAACATGAGATGCTTCGGAATATAAGATGAAATGGAATGATGACGAAAAAATTAGAAAAAAGGCATTTCCTGAGCTCTTTTCATGGTGCCTCAAAAACTACGAAATTTAATTAATAATTTAAGACTGATTATTCGTTTTTTATGGGTCCTCGCAAATGAATATATTACAAGATTTTATTTATTTTTAAATTATTTTTTAATGTTTAAACAATTCTTGTTTACTTTAACCATTTTCTTTTCATGGAATGTTTTTATTTCAATTAATATTTTATTATTAAAACAATTAAGCTTTCTTTAAATCCAAATTTTTAACGAACGTGACTCGAAAATCGTATCTTCTTGTTATTTTTTTAAAAATTTCCAAAGTTGAACTTTAATTGTTATAATTTTCTAAGTTACATCTTATAATTTATAGATTCTAAAAAAAATTTTTTTCTATGCTTTTCTTCAATAAGTTCTATGAGTTTTCTCTGATTCCTAGATTTTTATCCTACTGCTAATGGCTGAAACCATGAAAAAAATATTATTTTTTGTATTTTGAGATTGGAAAATAATCAATTTTTTCAAGAATAATTTTATGCAAAAAAGCATGAAAAAGATTCAATCATTAAAAAATAAATTTCTAAACTATCTCACTTTCCGGCTCATTAGAGACATAAATATCAATAGAAAAGAAGAAAGAGGGAGAAAAAGGGAAAGAGTTAACCAAAAACCAACATCTCACTCTTTCTCTTTCTCCGTCCTTTTTATACTACGTAGGTACCAACATGTTTCGAGGCCAATTTAGACCTCCTCATCAGGGAGTAATTTATATGATAAACTAAGGTATAAAACGAAGAAATGATGTAACCTAAAAAGAATATATTTCAATCGATATTCTCTGAAAAATGATTAATTCCAATATAGTCTATATGTTTATTGAGAAATGATTGTTCAAAAATGGTTCATTTTTAATTACAAAATTACCAGTAAATTACTTATATCCAATTAATGACACTATCCCATACTTTGCTGTATCTTAAGAGATCCCTTTTCAAATAAATGGCTTTATCCCCTTCCCTCTTTATAAATAACATCACCATAAATTCCCTCTTTTTCGATTTCTCTTATGATAAAGGATCTTGATGTCGTTCCAATTGAAGTCATGATCATGTGCAATTTTATGTTTTGAGATAACAGAGTGATATGTAGGCGTAGGTGTATCTAGCGAGTCATATTTATCTTTTCCTACTTTGACAATCGTATTGCACATAAAAGGAATTCTATATATGGTATGTAAACCTAATCTACCTAACATTGATACCAGGATTTTCGAGATTTTACCAAAAAATGGAATAACAATAGTCTTGAAAGTATTATATTCTTCATTATTTCTCGTAATTTGTTTGTTATTAATGTTTTTTATATAATTTATCCTGTTATGCGCATGTTTTTCAATAAACTCAATAGGATAATGGTTAAGAAACAAAATTTGTTTACATATTTCTATATTTGTTTCATGAAAAATTGGATTTGACAACTTGAGAGATCTATCAGTTAAGTTTTCAACAACTCCTATCTTATTTTGAATATAATGCTTGAAAAGAAAACAAAGTGTTCTTCCTGAACAAATAGTTTCCCTATGCCAATCTGTGATTATCTCTCTTTCATCAGTTTTAATTCATGTCATATCAAGAAACTGTAATTTTCCTTCAGTTTCAATTTCAACTGTGAATTATAATCTTGAGTGTATGCTATTAAAAGTATTTAAGAGAGGCTCTACTTTATTCTTATGCACACTAAGTGCTGAGTCATCAACATATCTGGCATAAAAATCAATATTAAAATCTATTTTATCAAAAGCTTCATTTTTCAAATCTTCCATAACAATTTCAGGTGAAATTGGAGACAAAACAGATCCTATGGGAGTTCCAAACTTTTGTTTATAGAAATTATTGTTAAATTTGAAATGGACAGATTAAAAAACATATTTAATAGCATCTAGAATTTGTTTTTTGGGAATTTTAGTTTTAATTTTAATCAATTTCCAACGTTTAATTATAGTATTTAACTCTTTCATATGGTATATTTGGGAACATAGCTATTACTTCTAAAGACACAAAAATATGATCGACGGGTATTATTACATTTTTAATTAGTTTTAAAAAAGCATAACTATTTTTTATCGAGTTTTTAGAAGTTTTAACTGTTTTTTTAATAATATTGTTTAATAACTCTTCTAATTTTCTAGTTGGAGAGTTTATTGTTGAAATAACTGGTCGTAATGGATAATCAGTTTTATGTGTTTTAACAAGGCCATAAGCTAATGAAATATGAGTACACGTTGTATCAATATCATATCGTGCAATATTATTCCCTTCAAATTTTTTTAGTTCTCATACTATCTAGGATTTTAAATGTCCCTTATCTTTATGAATAGCTATGGCAATAGAACCTTTATCTGATTCGTAATCATTAATTCTGGATGACTTTTCAGAAAAATTGTTGTTTCACTTAAAGCTTTATTCAATTCTTTTTCTAGTATCATTTTTGGAATATTATTATTTAATTAATCATTAGATAAACCCATTAAAATTGATCTAAATTCGTCTTCTTTATTGTCAGGAATTTTACTTATGTTAGATTCAATATCTTTAATGATTTCAAGTGATTGACTGTAATTTTTTACAAAATTTATTACTAAAACCATCGCCTCATCTCAAAATGTCAATTATTCTATGTGGAATAGTTAGATTAAAAATATTCAAACCCCAGGGATCAGGTTGATCATGGAAAAGAATAAAGTGAATATTAAGATAAAACTTTTAAACATCTCCTTGCCCTTTCAGAATACTTAAAAAAAATTTATTATGCTTTTTATTATCCTTAATGGCTTTTTGATTCAGTTTTATTTCCTTTTCAAAACATTCTTTGTTAATTAAAGCAGGTGATTGTTGTATTAAGTTTTGTATGATTTCTTTTATATAATTATTTAAAAATTGGATTTGTGAATAACAATCTTTAATAGTCAAATTTAAGAGAGATTAAAATTTTTTTTCTGTATTTACATCTACTTTTACTTTATTTATTTCGTTTTGGAAATAAAAAAAGATTCGTTTGTTGATGTCAAAAATCTTTTTAGGAAACACTCCATGAATTTTACATTTTATTAAAAATTCTTTTTGTAATATCGTAGACTTAAGTTTTTTTACTAATAGTATAAAATTCTTTTATATTTTTCACTGGCACACCGAAAGAACAATCAAATCCAGCACAAACTTATTTGCTTATTAATTTATTGTATTTATTTTAAGCTACTTTTATTTGAACGCTGTTTTAGAAACACATACTAGATAGTCCTATCACTGATTCTGATTATTGTAATAAGGAAACACTTTAAAACTTCTATTTTATATATTGTTTGAACATAAAATGATAAAAAATGAGCACGAACAGAAAACAAATATTTTTGATGTGCAGCGTGTAAAATCTCGACGCAAACTAACTTCTTAAACCGAAAGAAAACTTCTTAGAGATTGTCAGATTTTCTAAAAGAAATACTTGTTACATACAGAGGGAAAACAGAGAGAGAGAGAGAGAGAGAGAGAGAGAGAGAGTCAATAGAGGATAAAAATGCGAACGAAAATTTTAGTGTGTACTCTTGTTATAAAAAACGGTAAAGGACTCAATTTTTACGAGCGACATTAATTCATCCTGACCCAAAAAACTCATAACAGGACACATGTTGACCAAACTTTAGAACTGGATTCCGAAGGAAATACATTTTTTATGAATTTGTAGTTTTTCACTTATTATGTTGTCGGAGCAGTGTTGCGGAGTGAACGTGTTATTTAAATAAGTAACACGAGAATTCCAGACAAATCTAAAAATTTTATAACCCCTTCCTCACACTACTCCCCTCCTTACCGAGTGAGACACACCTACCCCGAAAGGGAAACGGCTTAATGGTGTAATAATAATAATAATAACAATAATAATAGTATTATGAAACGATTCAAAATATTCTTCATTATGAAATAAAAATGAGTGAAACTATAAATATGGGATTGCAATCATTAAAGAAATGTAATAAAAACCTAACAAAATAAAGTAACTGAAACATGATATTCAAAGACTATACTAGAAAAAAACATAAAACATTCAAAAACCATACATCTAAAATAATATTCTCACTGAAATAGAAAAATCACACAATGAAAACATGGAGGTATTTTTTTTTGTTGATTCCAAACCAATGCATTTAGATTATTATATTATCAATATTATTGAAAATTAATAATCAAAAAAAAGAATACA